>JAQMWT010000046.1:0-142213 GCA_029834535.1 Chrysophaeum taylorii | reverse complement strand
CCGAGCTCTCAAGGCGGCTCATGCGTTTATAAGGTTCTTCGCCGTTCCGCTTTCGTTATCCTTTTTCTCGGGACCGTTACACCGGCGCTATCATCCATCCCATCTTTGCCTTCTGGGGTCAAAACAAAAAATAGAAAAGTCGTCGCAATCGCCTCTGTCACTAAAAGCGAAATGTCCCTGCCAACATCGAAATGTCTGCGCATCGGCAAAAAAGACAATAAAACATATTAAAGAGAGTTGCGCACAAACGTCGGAGCAATCGTTCGTCACCTTTGGCGCCCAGCAAATAGACGAAACATTCGTCGTCCGGCCCTCCGTCATATCGGCAAGAATGGCCACCAAGGCACTTGACGTATCGATTGGGCGGTGTAACAAAACAGGTGCGCGCTTAATCATTCGAGATAATCTGTATCAGCTGACGACAAATCATATCGTGCCACCAACGGTGACAACCGGTCTAATTGGGTGTTGGCTTCGGCCCGTAGTCTAACGACGTATCGGAGATTCTCCCGCTCCTGTGGGGATTTTGGTTTGGGTGAGCTCCTTCGACTTGGGATGCTCTTGCTCGTAGTTTAACGACGCTTGGCGCATCGTCGCTCGGACGACTCGTCGTCGTCGTCGCGCGGCTTCCTAACTTTCGCGCGCGTTCGCGTAGGCTGCGGTTTCTCCGAGGGTCGGAATTCTCCCTCAAGACTGCTCGCTCGCCTCGAGCGACTCGGCGTACGCAATTCATCCCTCTAGCGGTTCAACCATCGTACTTGCTCGTGTATCTCATCTAATCGCTCGTGTATCTTATCTAATCAAGCGTGTTCGTGCCGCAGTTGCTCTTGCATTACTTCTATCTTCTTCTGGTGTAGATTCACGCCGTATCTTCTCTTCTTCTATCAGCGGTGAGGGATCCCTTGTGCGCGCTTATTTTCTCGGCGTATCTCGCGTAAAGGGCTTCGTGTAAATCTCTGCAACGTTCGGTGGTTCTCATCTCGCGCACGTTCTGGATGGGGCTGCCGTTCCGCCGGCGGCGCGCCCTCGGCGGTTCATCGCCGTTGTAGTTCAGCTCTTCTTCCTCATCATCATTATCATCATCTTCATCGTCATCATCATCGTCCCTCTCGTTCGTCCCCTCGGGACGACTTGAAGGTTCGGGTTCTCGTATCTGCTCGTCAGCAGCATCATCTTCCTCCATGCGCTCCGGCTCGCTCTAATCGGCAAGGCAGAACGGGCCCAAAATGGTTGGAGCTCGTCGTCGTTCTCGTGTTCCTTCGCCTTGGGCCTTCTACTCGTCCACGACACACGTGTATATCGTCGCCGCGTGCGTCTTCCACCGACTAATCTATCAGTCCGGTGGCGGCAGAATCGCGTCTCTCGCCCGGCATCAATGCCTCAGTGAGTTGCGATCTCACTTACTCCGCTCGCCTGCGGCAGCGGTCCCTGGTTGCGCGTCGGCTAGAACCGATCCGCGCGTCGTCACCTCCGACGACTAGCGTATCCGGCCGGGAACTTCCCCGGCGATGGTCCCTCTTGACCTTCGTCGGCGCGCTTGATCAGGGCGCGCGACGGGTTGTCCGGGCCGTGTAGAAGAATGCAGATGCACACGGTCGTCCGCTGCGACCAATATGGTCGCTCGAATCTCGTATTCCTCCACCACCTGTGGCGAAACAGGATAATATGACTACCTGGCGCACCTTCGAATCTAGGCTCGCCGCTCGCGTCCGTGCCCTTGGTGGAGTCACTGGACGAGGAAGGCCGTTCTCTCGCCACACAACCACAAACAACTTACGTGCCTGGTCCTCACAACTTGAGGATCGCCTAATGCTTTATGATTAAGAACACTTGAATCACAGAAATCAGGGAAGATGATGTCATAGAGAAAACTGACATCATCAGAACGGAGTAGGGTGCCCCTGATAAGGGGGGGCCCTAAATGAGGGGTAAGCCTTAGGAGGCGGGAGTTGCCACCACAATCCTGAACTGCATCATCTTAGTTGTCCACAAGTGCAGGCCAGTAAGTTCACATAGTCCCAATCTCTAACCCCAGTAAGTTCACCTAGTCCCAGTAAGTTTCGTATAAGTTCACCAGGTCAGTAAGTTCACCTAGCTCACACCAACTCCTTTGAGCTCGTCGCTCTCGCCTCCGCCAATCTAAGCTGCTTTGATCCGTACGCGCCGCCAACCTTTGAGTTTACTCAAAAAACCCTTTACTCTAAAACCCCCAGTATGTTCACCTGGTCCCAGTTTCATCTGGTCACTCAGTTCACCTAGTCCCAATCTCAAACCCCAGTAAGTTCACGTGGTCCCAGTAAGTTCACTCATAGTGCGCGTGTAGACGCCGGGAGGGGGCTTATTGGTATTGCGCAGCACGTGTGGGGTAGGGTGGAGTCGTCGACCCAGATGAGTATATCCTCGGGGATGCCGATCAACAGAGAGCCACGTAGAGCTGGACGTGGCAGAAGACGGGCTTCGCCAAGAGGACGCCGACCTCGCGGGGCGTCTGGCCCTGGCTCTTGTTGATCGTTTGGCGTAGGCGGGCCTTAAGCGATACAGGTTGGAGGAGCCTCGGTGACAACGACACGATCGATCATGTATCTGGTACCGTTGCAGTGGCCGTGGGACGGGTCGAGGTTGCGAAGACATTAAGCTCGCGATCAAAGTCAGCATGCCGTTGGTTGTCAGGGAGTTGAAAACTCTACTGTAAAGAGCGAGGCGTCGTCTTCCGACCCAGCCTAGTCAGCCCAAAAGAACTCCGACGCCTCGTCTCCGGGAAAAAAAAGGCCGCGGTCATGCGCGCGTTGTCAGTATCGACAACATCGTTTCGACGGGGCGTGAGAATGGCGCGCTGAAAGAGCCGCCGCGGGTCGTGGAAATAGTCTGCGAGGTCGCCGTAGACGGCTTGGAGGATCACTGTCTGGCTCTCGTGCCTGCATGATCCTTACCCTAAATCAAGGGACAGACAGACAAACAAACAAACATCTGTCGATTAGTAGTTAGGACAAGTGCAGGCCAGTAAGTTCACCTATCTCTAACCCCAGTAAGTTCACCTGGTCCCAATCTCTAACCCCAGTAAGTTCACCTGGTCCCAGTAAGTTTCATATAAGTTCACCTGGTCAGTAAGTTCACCTAGCTCACACCAACTCCTTTGAGCTCGTCGCTCTCGCCTCCGCCAATCTAAGCTGCTTTGATCCGCACGCGCCGCCAACCTTTTTTTTTTACTCTAAAAACCCTTTACTCTAAAACCCCCAGTATGTTCACCTGGTCCCAGTTTCACCTGGTCACTCAGTTCACCTAGTCCCAATCTCAAACCCCAGTAAGTTCACCTGGTCCCAGTAAGTTCACCTATAGTGCGCGTGTAGACGCCGGGAGGGGGCTTATCGGTATTGCGCAGCACGTGTGGGGTAGGGTGGAGTCGTCGACCCAGATGAGTATATCCTCGGGGATGCCGATCGACAGAGAGCCACGTAGAGCTGGACGTGGCAGAAGACGGGCTTGGGAAAGAGGACGCCGACCTCGCGGGGCGTCTGGCCCTGGCTCTTGTTGATCGTTTGGCGTAGGCGGGCCTTAAGGGATACAGGTTGGAGGAGCCTCGGTGACAACGACACCATCGATCATGTATCTGGTACCGTTGCAGTGGCCGTGCGACGGGTCGAGGTTGCGAAGACATTAAGCTCGCGATCAAAGTCAGCATGCCGTTGGTTGTCAGGGAGTTGAAAACTCTACTGTAAAGAGCGAGGCGTCGTCTTCCGACCCAGCCTAGTCAGCCGAAAAGAACTCCGACGCCTCGTCTCCGGGAAAAAAAGGCCGCGGTCATGCGCGCGTTGTCAGCATCGACAACATCGTTTCGACGGGGCGTGAGAATGGCGCGCTGAAAGAGCCGCCGCGGGTCGTGGAAATAGTCTGCGAGGTCGCCGTAGACGGCTTGGAGGATCACTGTCTGGCTCTCGCGCCTACCTGATCCTTACTCTAGCGCCTACCTGATCCTTACCCTATATCGAGGGCAAACAGACAAACCCACCCACATCCTTCATGCTCCCCACACCCCCCCCCCCCTCTTAACAGTCGACATTTAAAGACAGACAGACAAACAAACATCTGTCGATTAGTAGTTAAGACAAGTGCAGGCCAGTAAGTTCACCTACTCCCAATCTCTAACCCCAGTAAGTACACCTGGTCTCAGTAAGATCACCGGGTCTGTAAGTTCACCTACTCCCAATCTCTAACCCCAGTAAGTTCGGCGTAAACCCACTCGTGCTCACATCCCCTCACCCCACTCTCCTTTGAGCTCGTCGCTCTCACCCCCGCCAATCTAAGCTGCTTTGATCCGCACACGCCGCTAACCTTTGAGTTTACTCTAAAAACCCCAGTAAGCTCACTTGGTCCCAGTAAGTTCACCTGGTCACTAAGTTCACATAGTCCCAATCTCTAACCCCAGTAAGTTCACCTGGTTCCAGTAAGTTCACCTACAGTGCGCGTGTAGACGCCGGGAGGGGGCTTATCGGTATTGCGCAGCACGTGTGGGGTAGGGCGGAGTCGTCGACCCAGAAGAGCATATCCTCGGGGTTGCCGATCGACAGAGAGCCACGTAGAGCTGGACGTGGCAGAAGACGGGCAAGAGGACGCCGACCTTGCGGGGCGTCTGCCTCTGGCTCTTGTTGATCATTTGGCGTCGGTGGGCTTGAGGGATACAGGTTGGAGGAGCCTCGGTGACAACGACACGATCGATCATGTATCTGGTACCGTTGCAGTGGCCGTGCGACGGGTCGAGGTTGCGAAGACATTAAGCTCGCGATCAAAGTCAGCATGCCGTTGGTTGTCAGGGAGTTGAAAACTCTACTGTAAAGAGCGAGGCGTCGTCTTCCGACCCAACCTAGTCGGCCGAAAAGAACTCCGACGCCTCGTCTCCGGGAATAAAAGGCCGCAGTCATGCGCGCGTTGTCAGCATCGACAACATCGTTTCAACGGGGCGTGAGAATGGCGCGCTGGCTAAAAGAGCCGCCGCGGGTCGTGGAAATAGTCTGCGAGGTCGCCGTAGACGGCTTGGAGGATCACTGTCTGGCTCTCGCGCCTACCTGATCCTTACTCTCGCGCCTACCTGATCCTTACCCTAAATCGAGGGACAAACAGACAGACAAACAAACAGACAGACAGACAGACAAACATCTGTCGATTAGTAGTTAGGATTTATATGTTGTACTGATGCTTACTGCGCCAACACGACCGATCCTAAAATGCGATCCGACTCTGGCGCATGTTTTATCGTTTTTGGCAATCTCATTTTCTGGTCTAGCAATCGCCAGATGCTCACTGCAAAAAGCACCATGGAAGCAGAACGTGTCGCCGGTAGCGATGCTGCTGATGAGTGCCCGTGGTTTTGCAACTTTTTATTACCTTTCCTTTCTTCCTTGGTTTTACTAAAGCTCAGCCCATCCAGCGACTCATTAATAACCCAAGCGCATCAAGTGTCGCTAATCACCCCAAAATACACGCACCCTCACGTCACATTTCACTACTTGACTTTAGGATTCGTGATTATCAATGGAATCTCATCATCGGACCCCTCTGGTGTCTTACCAGTTGGCAGGTCGTTGCTCGAAGTTGTAATCACGCCAGTTGTTCCTCCGCTTAAAAAGAAACAGGTTAAGGTGTTCATTATTCCACGTCACCCACTCCTTCAACGGCAGATGTTTTTAGTATTGTTGACACATCTGACCTACCTGCTTGCAATTCACAACGAGGCACTGTTTATTGTCTTACCTCGCATAACGACATCATCCCCTACTCTTGATGATATTTTGTCCAGATCACCCCAAGTTTGATCTGCAAGGGCGCAGAATGAGAAATTCCCTTATCCTCGGACTATAATTAGTCTTACCCTAATCATCACATCACACACCAACTAGCTCACTAGCAAACTCTGTGTGCTATACATCGAATCGTCTCGTGTCTCAAGAGGACGGACGTAGAGACGATCTACCACTGTACTCACCTGCCATCTCTCCTTCCGGCAAGGACACTCTCTCTGTCTTCTCAGATAGATAACTTTATTCCCCTAGCAAGCAGGTAGCAAAAGATTTTCGAGGAGACTACTGTACTCCGCCGGGTTGTAATATTAATCCATCCAACGCGACCGCGAAAAAAAAAGAGAAGGAAGGATGCACGATCCCACCACCACCACCACCACCACCACCGAGGGACCTTATCCCTCCCTCCCTCGCCTCCCATAATTAGACGCAAACGGGCTTGAAGTCGAGGGTGTCGAGAAGAGTTTGCGCGAGGAGGGATTGCGCGAGCCAGTTGGCGTTGACGAGGTCGCGGGCGTCTTTGTAGGTTTTGTGTTTCGCGGTGCGAGGGAGGGGCTCGGCGTCGGGCGGGACGAGGACGTGGGTGATAATATTGCGGCCAAAGTAAGTAGGGTAGACGGCGCCGAGGCCCATGTTGATGAGCCTGAGGCACTTGAGCCAACCGTCGGTCGCGAGGAGGATGTCGCGGGTCGTGCCGTGGATGTAGAAGCGACACGACGCGAAGACGCGCGATGGCTCGGCGTCGGCGAGCGTCTCGTCGAGGGCGGCGAGCTTGTCGCCGAGGAGTGTCGGGGGGGCAGCCGGGTGTTCTTGTTGTCGTCGGACGCGAGGCTCCGCGACAACAACTGCGGGCAGACAAACCGAGAAATTCGAGGCATCCAGGCAGCGGCCGGACGCCTCGCAGGCCTCGAGCCAGCGCGCGTCGACAATGGGGAGTCCCCAGGCGCGCGCGTGCTCGAATTTGCTGCCCATTGCCTCGTTGGCTACGAGATGCGTCGTTCGGCCGCGCTCGAGCGAGCCGCCGAACGTACCGCCGAGGGCCTCTACGCGCTCCTCGAACGCGTCGCGCTGTTCGAGCGCATAGTTCGTCACGCAGACGACGATGCCTGCGAGCGGCGGAAGTCCAAACTCGCTCGGGTCGCGCCGAGTAACCGTCTCGTGACACGCGCGCACCCAGGCGGGCGTCGCGACTATCACCTCGTTCTCGAGGGGAGGCCGCGTCGCAGCCCGGTACTTGTCCGAGTTGGCAGTCGCCGCTATGAGATGAGTCGTCTTCTCGGTCAGCTCGGCGCTCCACCGCGCCCCGAGTTCTTTCGCTAGACGTTCCATCTCGCACCGCACCTCCTTCTCGAGCCCCGTACTCGTCAGGCGCGCGCCCGCCAGAACGCGCGACCGACGCAAACCCAAGCTCTCCCCATTGAGCTGCATACCTCCTTCTTAAAGCACGCCGCCGCCGCCCAAGGACAATCTGATGATGATGATGATTACAACGAGATATTATCTCGTACTAGCATGCTTGCAGCAGAAAGCTTCATCTCCATCGGCCGCTGGGGTAAGAATGTGTCGGGTTATCCTTACTACTAGAAGGTTTTATGTCTGTTCCGTATAGTGGGTGAGCATAATAATGCCCCCCCTCTCAGCAGTCCTAACTACTAATCGACAGATGTTTGTCTGTTTGTTTGTCTTTAAACAAGTGCAGGCCAGTAAGTTCACCTACTCCCAATCTCTAACCCCAGTAAGTTCACCTGGTCCCCGTAAGTTCACCTAGTCCCAATCTCTAACCCCAGTAAGTTCGGTGTAAGCCCACTCGTGCTCACACCCACTCACCCCACTCTCCTTCGAGCTCGTCGCTCTCACCTCCGCCAATCCAAGCTGCTTCGATCCGTACACGCCGCTAGCCTTTGCGTTCACTCTAAAAACCCCAGTAAGTTCACTTGGTCCCAGTAAGTTCACCTGGTCACTAAGCTCACCTAGTCCCAATCTCAAACCCCAGTAAGTTCACCTGGTCCCAGTAAGTTCACCTACAGTGCGCGTGTAGACGCCGGGAGGGGGCTTATCGGTATTGCGCAGCACGTGTGGGGTAGGGTGGAGTCGTCGACCCAGAAGAGGATATCCTCGGGTTTGCCGACCGACAGAGAGCCACGTAGAGCTGGACGTGGCAGAAGACGGGCTTCGCCAAGAAGACGCCGACCTCGCGGGGCGTCTGGCCCTGGCTCTTGGTGATCGTTTGGCGTCGGCGGGCCTTAAGGGATACCGGTTGGAGGAGCCTCGGTGACAACGACACGATCGATCATGTATCTGGTACCGTTGCAGTGGCCGTGCGACGGGTCGAGGTTGCGAAGACATTAAGCTCGCGATCAAAGAAAGCATGCCGTTGGTTTTCAGGGAGTTGAAAACTCTACTGTAAAGAGCGAGGCGTCGTCTTCCGACCTAGCCTAGTCAGTCGAAAAGAACTCCGACGCCTCGTCTCCGGGAAAAAAAGGCCGCGGTCATGCGCGCGTTGTCAGCATCGACAACATCGTTTCGACGGGGCGTGAGAATGGCGCGCTGAAAGAGCCGCCGCGGGTCGTGGAAATAGTCTGCGAGGTCGCCGTAGACGGCTTGGAGGATCACTACTGTCTGGCTCTCGCGCCTACCTGATCCTTACTCTCGCGCCTACCTGATCCTTACCCTAAATCGAGGGACAGACAAACAAACAGACAGACAGACAAACATCTGTCGATTAGTAGTTAGGATGTCGACTGCTAAGAGTGGGGTGTGTGTGTCTGTCTTTAAATGTCGACTGCTAAGAGGGGGGTGTGTGTGTGGGGAGCATGAAGGATGTGGGTGGGTGTGTGGGGTATGAAGGATGTGCTTGTCTGTTTGTTTGTCCCCCGATTTAGGGTAAGGATCATGTAGGCCCGCGAGCCAGACATTGATCCTCCAAGCCGTCTGCGGCGACCTCGCAGACTGTTTCCACGACCCGCGGCGGCTCTTTCAGCGCGCCATTCTCACGCCCCGTCGAAACGATGTTGTCGATGCTGACAACGCGCGCATGACCGCGGCCTTTTTTTCCCGGAGACGAGGCGTCGGAGTTCTTTTCGACTGACTAGGCTAGGTCGGAAGACGACGCCTCGCTCTTTACAGTAGAGTTTTCAACTCCCTGAAAACCAACGGCATGCTTTCTTTGATCGCGAGCTTAATGTCTTCGCAACCTCGACCCGTCGCACGGCCACTGCAACGGTACCAGATACATGATCGATCGTGTCGTTGTCACCGAGGCTCCTCCAACCGGTATCCCTTAAGGCCCGCCGACGCCAAACGATCACCAAGAGCCAGGGCCAGACGCCCCGCGAGGTCGGCGTCTTCTTGGCGAAGCCCGTCTTCTGCCACGTCCAGCTCTACGTGGCTCTCTGTCGATCGGCAAACCCGAGGATATCCTCTTCTGGGTCGACGACTCCACCCTACCCCACACGTGCTGCGCAATACCGATAAGCCCCCTCCCGGCGTCTACACGCGCACTGTAGGTGAGCTTACTGGGACCAGGTGAACTTACTGGGGGTTTTAGAGTAAACTCAAAGATTAGCGGCGTGTGCGGATCGAAGCAGCTTAGATTGGCGGAGGCGACAGCGACGAGCTCGAAGGAGTGGTGTGAGCACGAGTGGGTTTACGCCGAACTTACTGGGGTTAGAAATTTGGACTAGGTGAACTTACTGGCCAGGTGAACTTACTGGGGTTGGAGATTGGGACTAGGTGAACTTACTGGCCTGCACTTGTCGACATTTAAAGACCTCCTCCGGGAGTCGGGAGTCAAGGGGTTTGACTGGGTTGATAGGCCATCCTGATCGCCGACCGCATGGTTGCGATGGAGGACGGTGCCTCATGAATCCTGGGCCTTGCGAGGGCATCCGCCCTCCCGGCGTAGGTTGGCACCTGTTCGCCTCCCGGGCGGACCGATTGGCAGCCTGAACGTTCGCAGTGGGGCGGGGTATGGCCGGCGGGGGTGCGGACGGAACGGTGTCGACGTTGTAAGCCACATCGTGGTCTCCGCGTCGCATGGCGACAAGCCTGATGATCACTCTCCGCCGACTCGCCTTTCAGGGCCCCTCGTCTACAGACCCCCGTCATTCTTGAGGCTCCTGTCGGTCCGGCCTGGCTCCCGTTCCGGCCTGGCTTGGGAGATGTCTGAAGTTAGCTAGATAGGCCAGCCCAGTGCATGGGGCGTAGGCTATCTCAACGGGGCGCTGCAAGGAGCGTCGGGAGAGATTCGGCGCCTGTCGCCATGCGACGTGGAGACCGCGATTTGAGTGACGACCATCTCGTCATTAAAGATTCCTTCTGCGTCCCCCGGCCATAACCCGTCCCGCTGCGAGCGTTCAGACTTGCAACCGGCCCGCCCGGGAGGCGAACAGGTGCCAACCTACGCCGGGAGGACGAACGTATTCTCGCTAGGCGCAGGTGCAGAAGACACCGTGCTCCATCGCAAAAAAGTGCGCGTAGAAGCGCTCAGGGCGGTAAACAGTCCGTTAGAGGTCATTTTGCACGATAGCAAACCGTATTTACCATTTCCTTTTTTTATAAAAACATTTCAACGAAAATTGTCGTGATTAGGGGTTCCATGAAGCTTCCGTAGTGTAGTGGTCATCACCACAGACTTTGAATCTGTTGACCGGGGTTCGAATCCCCGCGGAAGCTTCGTGCGGAACGAGCACTTTTCTGCATATTGTCGACGCGTTAGCGGCGATAATGACAGATCCTTTAGAGGCCCGACTAGTTCTGTCCACGGAATTTTACATCTGAAAATAGGAGGCAAGGGTGAATATGACTGTCTTATGTGCATGCAGCCTACGCAAATGCGCTTATTGTGTGATGTCATGATGTGCGTCCGTCAAAACTGCGTCCTTCATCACCTCAAATGCTTTAAAAAAAGGTCCTTCACATCGGGAATTATGCATGCTCTCTAGCCGACACCTTCTCTAGCCGACACCTTCGTGAGATCTGACGAGCTCTGTGCACGGAATTTTGTATCTGGTAGTAGCTAATGGCGAACACTACCCTCGGATGTGCTTGCAGCCTGCGCGAGTGCAACCATGGTGTGATGATGACATGATGCGCATCCTCAAACACCGTCGCAGGCGTTGCAGCTGCATTTGCTGGTGCTGTGCGACAGTTTTTTCTGCAAACTCTCCGTGCTGTAGCGACAGTGATTTCTGGAAACTCTCTGTGCTGTAGTAGCCGGCGTCGCAGAAGTAACTGTTGTAGTGTACTGTTACAATATCACGTGCACGCATGCCTATGGCATACCTATGGCATGCCTATGGAAATGCGACTATGACGGCGTCGTCATCGATTGCGTGAGCGGTCTCCTTTCTTCATCGTGTACCCACTTTACCGTATGAGAAGTGCGCAGTCACGCCACGCCGAAACGATATTGTCGATGCTGACAACACGCGGGTGTCCGCGGCCTGGTGGGGTGGTGTCCGCGGCCTTTTTTTCCCGGAGACGAGACGTCGGAGTTCTTTTCGGCTGACTAGGCTGGGTCGGAAGACGAAACCTCACTCTTTCCACTCGAGATTGTCAACTCCATGACAATCAACGGCATGCCGACTTTGAGCGCGAGCTTAAAGTCTTCGCAACCTCGACCCGTCGCACGGCCACTGCAACGGCACCCGACACATCATCGATCGTATCGTCTCGCCGAGGCTCCTCCAACCATTTCCCCTCCCGGCCCGCCTTCGCCAAAACGATCAACAAGAGCCAGGGCCAGGCGCCTCGCAAGGTCGGCGTCCTCTTGCCCGAGCCCGTCTTCAGCTACGGCCAGCTCTACGTGGCTCTCTGCCGAGTCGGCAAGCCCGAGGACATCGTTTTCTGGGTCGACGACACCGCCCTACCCCACGTTGCGCAATGTCGACAAAGCCTACCCCCCCGGCGTCTACACGCGCAATGTCGTCTACTGCGAGGTCCGCGTGTAGCGGTAGCCGCCCCCTCTCCCGCAGCAGAGGCGTCGAGTGCAGAGCCCAGCAGGCCGCAGCACCGACTCATGCATGTTGAACAGAGAACGAAGAGGTGAAGCGCCCTAAGGCTAAGAAGGGTGAGTGTTTGCGAGGGACCGGGTCGAAGTGAGCGCTGCACGAAGCTGCGTGGAGTTTGAAAATTGGGACCGAGTGAACGTACTGCCCCGCACTTGCCTATGGCCGCAGCACCGACTCATTCGTGTCGGAGAGAGAACGAAGACGTGGGACACACCCTCAGAAGCACGACTTTTATCGATGGACCGACGCGCAGCTGCACGAAAGGGTTTTAAGATTTAGGAACAAGTGAATGTGGGGTTTGAGATTTGGGACCAGGCGAACTTATTACTGGCCTGCACTTGTCAATACACCAGTTCTGGTCCACAGCCCTTACTTCTTTTCACTGCAGAGTTTTTTTTTCTCCGAGTCCTAATCACGGCTTTCCCTCAGACAGATGTGTTACCCGGGTGTCGCGACCTTGGGGGGCAGTCCGATGTGCACTACCGAAGCCGCATAAAGAGATGTAATGCGAAGCACATCATCAATCACGGATATGGCGGAACGAAACGAGGCTTAGCTCGGGGGCTCACCTAGACACGCCCGCACCCTCGTACACTCGGGGTAGTCGTTCTGGGAGGGGGGTACACCTCGGTCGTCGCCACAGCAATCACTGGCCAAACCTCTCTCACTTGAGGCTGGGAGATCGATAAAAGATACTCCTTATATGAAGGGGTGTCTTTAAATGTCGACTGCTAAGAGGGGTGTTTGTGGGGGGGGCATGAAGGATGTGGGTGGGTTGTGTATGAAGGGGTGTCTTTAAATGTCGACCGCTAAGAGGGGGGTGTGTGTGGGGGTCACCAACCAGAAGGGTAAGGCAAAAAATATAGGGCAAGCCCTAAGAAGCAGGAGTTTTCCGCCACAACGGACGCCAAAGAATTCCAACCGAAAAGTCTTCGCCGGCACTCAAAAACCCGAGTCTAGACGAGAGAGAGAAAAAATGAGGGGTGCCGAAAAAAAAAGTCGCCCGGCGGTCGTCGTCAACCAAGATGCGATTTAAAATTAAGAATGCGCGTTCTTGATATACATGTCGATCGATGGGAACAAAATCGAGTTAAAAAAGATGATCAAGGGGTTGGCATTACCGCGGCAGCGAAGAAAGGGTCGAGGCAGCCGAAGCGGAGGTCGTAAATCCAGCAGGCGGCGGAGAGGTCGAGGGCCGCGTGGAGGGCGATTGCCGTCGAAAGGCCCTTGCGGTCGACGACGAAGGCGAGCGCCTGGCCGAAGGCGACGAGGAAGGGGAAGGCGACACCGAGGTTGAACCAGGGGGGCATGAGATTCGCGATGATGATAGCGTGGTAGGCCGCGTAGGCCGAGGCAGCAAGCGCGTCCGACGGAGATCCGAGGAAGAAAGGCGGTGCTTGCTTCGCGTCGTAGTCGCGGGCGAGTCTCGCGCGGAGGACGGTCCGCCAAAAAAGCTCCTCGAGGATTGGATTGATGGTCGAGAAGTAGACCGCAAACACGGCCATCTTGAAGGGGTCATCGACGCCGTAGGCGTCGAGGGTATCCCGAAATGACTCGAGGCCGACGCCGAGATATTCCCCCGGCGACGAAGCCGCGCGACAACAGAGGTACAACGCCAATCCGATCGCGAGGAATGCCGCGAAGCTCCCCACGGGCCTTGGATCGGCGGCGCCCGAGCGCCGAACCTCGCCGCCGCGGTGGAAGACGAGAGCTATCGCCATGAATAAGTGGAAGACGAGGCACGCGCGCACCGCGCGCGTCGACCGCACGCACTCAAACCACATGATTACCGACGGCATCGTCAGCAGGATCGCGCTCACGACAACGCTTCGCTTGTCCGGCCGTATCATGGTGCGCATGGTGGTGGTCCAGTCGTCCCGAAAGTCGCACCACGCACTCTTTCCAAATCTTTGTCGTGGTCCCAGGTTTTGGGTTGGAAAAAAGGGGTAAGGTTTCGGCGAAATTCATTCGACTCGTTCAAAAGTGCAACAAGTAAACCACCACCACCACCACCACCACCACCACCACCCAGAGGGAGGGAGGGAGATAGATGAAGCGCGCGATAGAGGTGACGCCCGAGAAGAAGAAGAAGTCGTCCAAGAAGGCGCGGGACGGGTGGGACGAGGCCATGTCGGTGTTCACCAAGTTCAAGCCCGGGCTCGGGCACGACGGTCGCGGGCTGTACGGGACGTTGACGAACTCGTCGGTGCGGCGCGTCCTCGATCGGCTGCGTGTTCGCGGGCGCACGCACCTCGACGTTGGTGCCGCCGACGGGAAAGTGATGCTCGGGGCGCTCGCACTCGGGGCCGAGCGTTCTTTGGGGGTCGAGGTCGCGGGGGAGTCGCTCGGGGCGAAATTTCGAGCGATGGCCGAGAAACTGGGCATGGCGAACGGGCGCCTAGAGTGCGAGACCGACGTCACCGCGCTGGACGAGGGGAGCATCGAGGGCTGGGTGCGCGAGGTGTTCGGGGTCGAGGCGTCCTCCTCGATCGTCGTCGTGACGGCGGTCTGGCACGGCTTCACCGTCGAAGCGAAGGAGTGCGTGCTGCGCGCGCTCGCGCGCTCGGCGACCGTCGCCGCCTTTTCCCTTGTCGGGCCCATGCGCAAGGAGTACGGCACCCCCCGGGCCATCCTCGATTATCTCGCTCGCTTCTCCTCGCGGTTCGTGCTTACGCACGACGACAAGGCCACCCTCGCTGGCGGCGAGTCGTACCGCGCTCTCACCTTCGCCGCGGGTCCAGGCTGCGACGACGACGATGTCGTCGTCCCGCTGTAATTAATATTATTATCATCATGACGTCGTGACCGCGGTCGCCCAGGCTCGATAGAAGTGGAGGACGGCCTCCGTCGCGACGGGGGTGGTCTGAGTCCCCACGAGTCGAATGAGGTGGTCCGTCACCTCCTCTTCGCCGCGTTCGATCGCGAGCAAGGCCGCCCGTCTCGAGATGCCAACAAGTTCCGCCGCAGAAAAGCGCGGATCGAGTTCCACGGGGGCCTTGAGGATCGCTGCTGCCGCGGGCCTGTCGGGCGGCGGACAGTAGACGAGTCGGTCGATGCGGCCCGGTCGCAGCAGCGCCGGATCGAGTCTATCCGGCCTGTTCGTCGCGGCGATGACAGCGACGCCACCCGCGTCGATTTCCACGAGGAGCTGGGTCGTGACTCGCGCGTGCGCGGCGGCCGTGTCGCGGTGGGAGGCGATCGCATCGACCTCGTCGATGAACACTACGGACGGCCGTCTTTTCCTCGCGTCTCGAAAGACGCGTCGGACTTCCCGCTCTGACTCGCCCAGCCACTTGGACAAAACGCCTCGGAGGGGCACGAAGTTGTGGTTGGACTCGGAGGCGACTGCTCGAGCCAGCAGCGTCTTGGAACACCCGGGCGGTCCGTAGAGCAGCACCCCCGAGTCGTCGTCGAGGCTCCGGCGCAGAAGTTCTTTGGTCCGGTCTAAGCCGACGACGACGACGACCCGAGGCGCTGCCGCCGGCTCTAATTGTTGCGTGCGTTTGAGCATGGCGGCCTTGGAGGCCGAGGCGAGCTCGCCGAGACTTATTTCGTTGCTGCCAGGGGACTGGAGCGCGGCGGCGCTCGGAAAGCCCATCGAAGCGGAGTCGGGGTCCTCGTCGACGACGACGACGACTTCTCCTCCCCCCCCCTTCGTACTAACAAAGAGATACTTCCCATCGGCTTTTTTAAGGCCCGTGGATAAGAGGGCCGCGTGCTCGCGGCCGACGCGGGCGATGGCCGTCTCGGCCTGGCCCGCGTCGAGGACTGTCAACGCGGCTAGGCTCGCGAGATCAACAAAAGTTCTTTTAGTTGCGTCGGCGGCGTCCTCGTCGAGTTGTTTGTGCGCGAGCCTGCCAATCCCGCGCACGAGCTTTGTGGTGACTGTCCGGCACGCTTTTGGCGCTTCTGTTGAAGCTCGTCGCTGCACCATGACTTGAGCGCGCGCGGTGTCGCAGTGCACTCGAGAAGGACGGACGTCCCTCGAGGGCCAGACGCTCATCGTCAGCACGCCGGCGACAACCACAAGCTCCCCCGCGACGAGGCCCATGGATCTCATGTCCGACGGGTGCATGAGAATCCTGTCCCTCGCGACCTTTCTGCGGTCGACCGCGAACATCACCTCCTTTACTCAACAGAGAGTCAAACAACCTCATTCCTTTACCCTTAACTTAGAGAGTAAAAATCCAACGGCTGGGTTCTGCTACTACTACATACCAAAAATCACTTCTTTTTGTACGAAAAAAAAGGGTGAGTGACGACGACTTGAGATGGTCTCAGGCCTCATCAACATGCTTCTCTCTCTCGAGTTTCGACGGGCTGTGGCGCTTGGATACGAAAAATACACGCTACGTGATTGGCTCCTGCGCTGTAGATGATGACAAGAGGCGCTGTTAGCGAGCACGGCAGCCGCGCTACTGGAGCCATCTTTGCTTCGCTCCCAGAGGGCTTTCCCGGTGAGGTGGTTCGAGTGCTGCGATTAGAACCCCACGAAGAGCTTGGCCGAGGGCAACTCGCCGCATGGAATACCTCGTGGGCAGAAAACAGCTGTAGGGGGGGCTCGAGGTTGCGGTCGCTTTTCCGATTGTGACGGCGCCGGCAAGATGCGGCGGACCTTAATGCCCAGGTCATGGCCGCGTCCTGCGCGCAGTTCCTCGCGATCGCCGATTCCACCAGTGAGTTAACCTCGGTCGCGACGACTGGTGTCCCGCAGTCGCGCGCGTGGATCGACTGTCGAAAGACAAATTCACTATTAAAGCCTCGATGCACAAGATCAATTTCTTTCACTCGGAGTTCTTCGACATCTTCGCTCAGCCCTGCCGACAGTATTTCTCCACCACCACCGCCGCAAACGTTTGTTGCTGCTTCCGCTTCTTCTTCGCATTAAAAAAGCATCCTCCGTCGTCTTGTCAAAGGATCGACGCTTTAGGTTGGTGCGTCCTTCGCCGAAATGAGCTTCTTCTTCCGCACTGACTTGGGTTCGGGGCCCGGTTTGTGTGCCGTCGCGCCGCGAGTCGCGTCGTCCAAAGACTTAATATTACTATGACCTACCCCCCCCTCTTACATTTACAATGTGAATTCCTCTTCCCCCCATGTATCCATCCGCTGACGACACGGTTCTTCCGAACCCAGTCTGACGCAGCAATGGCGCTCCGTAGCATGCGACGCCTGTCCGCCGTCGCCGCCAAGGCCCGGAATCACGTTGTCCCCGACGAACTCATCGAGCACAACGGGGGGCTGCTGGAGTACTCGGTCGTCTACACCGACCGCGCCCTGAACCACATGAGCAGTCCGTTCCAAGAGGTGATGCTTGACCTCCACGGCTCGTTGACTCGGGCCTACAACGCCGCGAGCTGCGTCCTGGTCCCGGGCTCGGGGACGTACGCGATGGAGGCCGCCGCGCGGGCATTCGGGTCGGGGGACGTGGTGGTGGTCCGGAACGGCTACTTCTCGTACCGGTGGAGCCAGATCTTCGAGGCTATGGGGAAGCCCGAGTCCCAAATGCACGTGCTCAAGGCGCGGTTCGGGGAGGCGGTGACCCCGGCGCCAATCGAGGAGGTTGTCGCGACGATCCGGGCCACCAAACCGTCGTTGGTGGCGGCGCCGCACGTCGAAACGTCGGCAGGCATCATTCTTCCGGACGACTACGTCAGGGACCTCGCCTCGGCGGCACACGAGGTTGGCGCAGTGATGTGCCTCGACGGCGTCGCGAGCGGCACGGCCTGGATCGACATGGGGGATTTGGGGGTCGACTGCTACGTGACGGCACCGCAGAAAGGGTGGTCGGGCCCCGCGGCCGTGGGCGTGGCGATGCTGAGCGAGTCCGCCGTCGAGATTGCCAAAGCCCAAGCCCCCTCGTCCTTCACGATCGACCTCGCCAAGTGGCACCAGGTTATGGGGGCCTATCTCGCGGGTGGCCACATGTACCACGCGACGATGCCGACGGACGCGATTCGAGCGTTCCGGGACGTCGTCTTCGAGACGGAGAACTTTGGCTTGGACAAGGCCCAGGACGCTTGCTGGCGCCTCGGCATGGGGGTTCGGGACGTTCTGAAGGACCGCGGCTTCAAGAGCGTCGCTGCGGACGGCTTCGAGGCCCCCGGGGTCGCCGTCGTTTTTGCCCCAGACGCCTCCTACGCGGGCAAGTTCAAAGATGCCTCCTCGCTCCAGATCGCGGCCGGCGTGCCCCTCATGATTGGCGAGCCCGATACCTACCAGTCCTTCCGCATTGGCCTCTTCGGCCTTGACAAGCTCAAGGACGTCGACCTCACCGTCGCCAACTTCCAGACCGCCCTCGATACCGTCATCCATCACGCGGCGTAGTCGGAGCGTGCTGCTGTCTGTCTATGATGTGGTTGCGCGAATAGGTATTCACACCCCACCCCTCCCCTTGCTATTACTACTACAACTTCCATCTTCTTCTTATATGTTAGGACGGATGATAGGATGGTGGTCTCGATTATTATAAAGAGAGGAATGCACGCCGTCGAGTCGGTCTGTGCAAATTGTTAGTATTATAGCTTCTTCTTCTTCTTCTTCTTCTTCTTCTTCTTCTTCTTCTTCTTCTTCTTCTTCTTCTTCTTCTTCTTCTTCTTCTTCTTCTTCTTCTTCTTCTTCTCCGTTCTACTACGAGGAGCAGTAGATGTGCCCAGCTTGTTTTGAGCGTTGTTGCTGGAGTTCAAAATGCAGGCCGTCGTCACGTGGCCGCTACGGGATCATCGTTTTGTTGGCCGCTTCTGAGGTTTGATGAAGCAGCAAAACCGAGGGCATCGGCGAAGGGGCGCTGGCGGTAGAGGGAAATGAGGAGGTAGGCGGCGAGGAGCCAGCCGGCGGCGACGATAACGAGTACGAAAACGCGGATAGCCTTGTTCCTATAGCGTCGCCTCTTTTGTTCGCTGTCTGTGGTGGATCCGTGGAAGTATTCTGTGAACCTGTCCACACAGGGGTTCCAGCAGGGCGAGATACCCCTGTTGCCGCAAGCGACGAGGGCGCCGACGTCGAAGCACGTGACGTTAAGGCACGCGTAGACGGACTCGAGCGCGTCTTTGACGGCGACGTAACCGTCGGGAATGACGGGATCGGCGTTGAGGTACATGTTGCGGTACAGGATGTCCGCCTTGGCCTCGTCGCAGGCGGCGACCATTGGAAGCAGCGGATAGACGTATGCCCAGCCCTCGGCTCGCTCGCTCTGACGATTCGACGCCTTGGCTGCAGGGTCGATCTCGTAGGCTTGGCGCAGAACGCCCTGGATCAACGGCACGATGATCTGTCCCTTGATAACTCGGAGTCTATCGTACCCGAGGCGACAGTCCTTGACGATCAGGCCGTCCCTTCCTCGGTGCCACGAAATTCGAGCCATCTCGTTGCTGCGCGCCGTGAGGGTCTTGCACGTTCCGAACTGGGGGCACCGCTTCTGGGCGAGGGCGAACAGCGACCGACCCTTCGCGCCGCCGCCGCCAAAAGAGTCGCCGTCTTCGCCTTGGAGCGACCCGGCGAAGTACGCCCACGCCTGGTCCCAGGTGTTCTCGCACTTGACGACACCCTCCTCCAACAGGTAGAGGACATAGAACAACGTGTTGCTGTAGACGGCCCCTATGGTGGCGATTTCCCGGAGCGCGCCGTCGCTCCATCCCTCCAAATCCCCCGATCCGTCGATCGCCGATCCCGTCAGATCGTCTGCCCACATCCTTCCGTAGTACCCGGAGTGCGGGAGGGACCACGTTCGCATCGTCTTCAGCGACACCCCCGCGAACGGTCGCTCGTAAGCTTCGCGAGCGGCCAAGACATCCCGCGGATACTTCATCGCGTTCGACAGGTCCCGCAGCGCTTCGTCGAATCGCGCGAACGCGCTTATGTTGCTCGGCGCGTACCCGTACCCGGCGAGGCACGGGCACTGCCACGGGAGTCGAGGGGGCCACGACGGCGGCGCCGCGCGGGCCCTCGACACCCCGACCACGAATAACAATGATGCCGAGACACGCACTATCATTCTCTCTCTCCTGTCGTGTCGTCGTCGTGTCGTCGGGCGACTTTTTGCCACAAATAACGATACCACAAGTCCATTCATTCATTCAAAAATTGATACAACGATTTATATTATACAAACAACAACACAGATTGCACTTGTATTATAATAACCCCCTCCCACCCTTAAGCGGCGGCGTCACCACATCCTGACGTCAGCGGAGATGATTGGGACTGCCAATGCCACACCGTCCGTCGGCACCAGTCGAGGCCGGGCCGCCGACGTTGCGCGCGCGTGGTGTCTGATGTCAAGGTCCAGCGCGTGGTCACCGCGAGGCGAAGCGTGCAGGGCCCTTCCTGGAACGACTCGCGCCAGGTGTCCTGCATGTGTGTGCGCCAGGCAGCCAAAAAGATGTCAACGGTTCCCGGCCTAGTAACACGGGCCCTTCTCCAACTCGGAATCTTCCTTCCTTCCTTCCTTCCTTCATTCCTTCCCGACGTCGGTCAAACTAACTAACTAACTAACTTCAGACCTCTCCCGAGCATGGGAGCCAGGCCGGACCGACAGGAGCCAGTCCGGAATCACGGGCCTGTAGACGAGGAGCGCCGAAAGGTCGGGCGGCGGAGAGTGACCATCAAGCTTGTCGCCATGCTACGAGGAGACCACGATGTGACTGACAACCAACTCGTCGATAACCTTCTTCGCCCCCCGGCCATACCCCGTCCCACTGCGAACGTTCCGGCTGCCAACCGGCCCGCCCGGGAGGCGAATAGGTGCCAACCTACGCCGGGAGGGCGGATGCCCTCGCAAGGCTCAGGATTCATGAGGCACCGTCCTCCATCGCAACCGCAGTCTGCGATCAGGGTAAGGGATAAGGTCGTCCGTCAAAATCTTAACTACTAATCGACAGATGTTTGTCTGTTTGTTTGTCTGTCTGTTTAACTAACTAACTAACTTCAGACCTCTCCCGAGCATGGGAGCCAGGCCGGACCGACAGGAGCCAGTCCGGGATCACGGGCCTGTAGACGAGGGGCGCCGAAAGGTGGGTCGGCGGAGAGTGATCATCAAGCTTGTCGCCATGCGACGAGGAGACCGCGATGTGACTGACAACCAACTCGTCGATAACTGTCTTTAAATGTCGACTGCTAAGAGGGGGGGTCTGTTTGTCTGTCTTTAAATGTCGACTGCTAAGAGGGGGGGGTGTGTGTGGGGAGCATGACTGTCCCTCGATTTAGGGTAAGGATCATGTAAGCGCGAGAGTAAGGATCAGGTAGGCGCGAGAATAAGGATCAGGTAGGCGCGAGAGCCAGACAGTGATCCTCCAAGCCGTCTACGGCGACCTCGCAGACTATTTCCACGACCCGCGGCGGCTCTTTCAGCGCGCCATTCTCACGCCCCGTCGAAACGATGTTGTCGATGCTGACAACGCGCGCATGACCGCGGCCTTTTTTTTCCCGGAGACGAGGCGTCGGAGTTCTTTTCGGCTGACTAGGCTGGGTCGGAAGACGACGCCTCGCTCTTTACAGTAGAGTTTTCAACTCCCTGACAACCAACGGCATGCTGACTTTGATCGCGAGCTTAATGTCTTCGCAACCTCGACCCGTCGCATGGCCACTGCAACGGTACCAGATACATGATCGATCGTGTCGTTGTCACCGAGGCTCCTCCAACCTGTATCGCTTAAGGCCCGCCTACGCCAAACGATCAACAAGAGCCAGGGCCAGACGCCCCGCGAGGTCGGCTTCCTCTTTCCCAAGCCCGTCTTCTACCACGTCCAGCTCTACGTGGCTCTCTGTCGATCGGCATCTCCGAGGATATACTCATCTGGGTCGACGACTCCACCCTACCCCACACGTGCTGCGCAATACCGATAAGCCCCCTCCCGGCGTCTACACGCGCACTGTAGGTTAACTTACTGGGACCAGGTGAACTTACTGGGGTTGGAGATTGGGACTAGGTGAGCTGAGTGACCAGGTGAAACTGGGACCAGGTGAACATACTGG
The DNA here is from genome assembly GCA_029834535.1 of Chrysophaeum taylorii. Lineage (NCBI taxonomy): Eukaryota > Pelagophyceae > Pelagomonadales > Pelagomonadaceae > Chrysophaeum > Chrysophaeum taylorii. The sequence continues at coordinate 120,441 of JAQMWT010000046.1, read as the reverse complement.
GGTCTTTAGAGTAAAGGGTTTTTAGAGTAAACTCAAAGGTTGGCGGCGCGTGCGGATCAAAGCAGCTTGGATTGGCGGAGGCGAGAGCGACGAGCTCAAAGGAGTTGGTGTGAGCTAGGTGAACTTACTGACCAGGTGAACTTATATGAAACTTACTGGGACCACGTGAACTCACTAGGGCTAGAGATTAGGACTAGGTGAACTTACTGGCCTGCACTTGTATGTTTATAACCTGTAGGTCGGTCTCCCGCGTTCTTGTCACGTGTGGGCACGCCGTAGATGGATGAGCACCGACGCAAATATTATTTCTCGTTGACGTGCTTTCGATGATTAGCATCTTCTTGTGTATCAGAGCACTTCAATCACGACGGCCCTCCATCCCAGCGCGAGAGTACCGCAAGGGCCACCGAATGATCGTTTTGAACTCGAGGAGTGTGACGCCCGCATCCAAGCCATGTCGGGCACAATCTGTGCGCAGTTGTGGTCACAGAGAGTTCCTCGTTGGTTGATTGCGGATTCCGGGGCGCTCTGAAGAAAGAGACAGGCTAAAGGCTTCAAGCTCATATTCGACTTGGTGGACGGAGAATCAAGGTTTCGTGTTGGTGCGCCGAGAGTGGGCCCGTTTCGTCAAACAGCAGCGGTACGCCGGCCTAATTATTTGGCAAGGTGCGTGGCCCCGTAGACATTTTGCTGGCAACGTACACTGCCCAGTGATCATTGGGTGGAAAGAAAAACGCGGCGGGTAACCGCTTGCGGTTTGAAGCAGACGAAAGGACGATCCCGGGACGTGTCGCATGCCTAGGGAAAAAAAAAAACCTAAACGCGATGGAAGAATGGCTGGGCGCATTCGATTGATTCGCGCGCTGGTGGTCGAGCGCGTCCTTATACTAGCTCTAAAAACATCTAGTTCCGAGGCGTACATCATGCAAGGCTTGGTCCATCAACCCGCCATCAGCGCATTAAAAACATCGAGACTGGGCGGCGGCGTGCCTGCCTGCCTGCCTGCCTGGCTGCCTGCCTGCAGAAGGATCCGGCACAAAAATCGACGTGGCGAAGGCAGCGCAGACACGGCGGCCGGCCGGCCGGCTTTTACCGCACATGCCCACATCTGTCTCCCGTCGCGCCGGGTGATCTCGACACGGTTTCCGTCGTCGTCGTCATCGTCGTCGTCGTCGTCTTTGAGATCCAATCCTGCGTCGTCGAGGTCGGGATGATGAGAGCACAACGTCACCGCGTCATTCTCCCCACCCCAAATAATCCGAAATCGGTTTGGGTGTGAATCAAATCAAATCAAAACAAATCAAAACCAAACAAATCAAATCAAAACAAAACAACAATATGCGATAGATAAAAACAAGTGCAGGCCAGTAAGTTCACCTAGTCCCAATCTCTAACCCCAGTAAGTTCTGGTCTGGTCCCAGTAAGTTTCATATAAGTTCACCTGGTCAGTAAGTTCACCTAGCTCACACCAACTCCTTTGAGCTCGTCGCTCTCGCCTCCGCCAATCTAAGCTGCTTTGATCCGCACGCGCCGCCAACCTTTAAGTTTACTCTAAAAGCCCTTTACTCTAAAAGCCCCAGTATGTTCACCTGGTCCCAGTTTCACCTGGTCACTCAGCTCACCTAGTCCCAATCTCAAACCCCAGTAAGTTCACCTGGTCCCAGTAAGTTCACCTACAGTGCGCGCGTAGACGCCGGGAGGGGGCTTATCGGTATTGCGCAGCACGTTTGGGGTAGGGTGGAGTCGTCGACTCGGAAGAGGATATCCTCGGGGTTGCCGATCGACAGAGAGCCACGTAGAGCTGGACGTGGCAGAAGACGGGCTTCGCCAAGAGGACGCCGACCTCGCGGGGCGTCTGGCCCTGGCTCTTGTTGATCGTTTGGCGTAGGCGGGCCTTAAGCGATACAGGTTGGAGGAGCCTCGGTGACACGACACGATCGATCATGTATCTGGTACTGTTGCAGTGGCCGTGCGACGGGTCGAGGTTTCGAAGACCTTAAGCTCGCGCTCAAAGTCAGCATCCCGTTGGTTGTCAGGGAGTTGAAAACTCTACTGTAAAGAGCGAGGCGTCGTCTTCCGACCCAGCCTAGTCAGCCGAAAAGAACTCCGACGCCTCGTCTCCGGGAAAAAAAAGGCCGCGGTCATGCGCGCGTTGTCAGCATCGACAACATCGTTTCGACGGGGCGTGAGAATGGCGCGCTGAAAGAGCCGCCGCGGGTCGTGGAAATAGTCTGCGAGGTCGCCGTAGACGGCTTGGAGGATCACTGTCTGGCTCTCGCGCCTACCTGATCCTTATTCTCGCGCCTACCTGATCCTTACCCTAAATCGAGGGACAGACAAACAGACAGTGTGAAGAAGCTATGACACTTACCCCTGCACCACGTATCCAGTATCCTTACGTCTTTCTCTTATCGCTAGTCTAACGCCTCATACCATTCGTCTATTCGTCACATGGTTCCAGGTGTTCGTTATCGAACGCCCTGAGCTTGACTTCACGGACAACAGCGACTCCTCCTCGGCTTCAGTTCATTGCTACGTTCGGTTCGTTATCGTTTATCATGTCCTCGATCGAAATTAAGGATACCAAGATTTCGCAAAAACTCGATGCTTTCAGTGGTGAGCGACATCTTTTTCACCAATGGACCCGGCGCCTGGAAAACATGATCATTTCCACCGGTGATCGCATTATCTTGACCACTGACACTTGGACTAGCATTTCCGCTTCTGGCTGCTCTGAAGAAGACTTTCGCGTCAAGCAACAACGTTGATATCCATGACAACCGCGACATGAACTTCACGCGACTTTACAAGCGCATTACCGATGTCTACATGGGCCGTGGGGATTGCGTAGTGAACTTCCTCAACAAGTTCATCATCGGAGTATACAAGTTGCTCAGCATTATACCTATCACCGGCGTTCAAGTTGCTCGGCATTTTACCTATCACCGGAGTTCAAGTTGCTCGGCATTGTACCTGATCCGACGCACCCTCGAGTGTGTCCTCGCATTTGACTACGTGCATCGTGCTTCAAGCCTTACTGGCTTTGTTTTATCGTTTTGCGTTTCGTACCGATGAATGTGGTTCTACCCTTGAGAAGTTCAACAACAACCAATTTCGATGGCATGCACAACCACTTCCGCCGCGCTATCCGCCGCGTCGTCAGCCACGACTTCAGACTCTTCCAACTGACCTACCCTAGACGCTCCCCTTTCCCAACAACCTGGCTCTACTCGATTCCGACGCACTACCCGATGTCCTTTTGGCGGCTGCAAGGATCACTTTAAGGGGGACTGCCGCAAGTTTCAAAGTTCCGACCTATTCCACGACAACGCCCTACCCACCATCGCCGTTTTTCTCAACAGCGCAGCACTTTCAAGATAATTCCAAGTCAGCGTGTGTACCGCCGAATGTCTGATGCAAGCACATCAACAGCCCCATCCCACGGAAGCCCCTCGTTTTTGTTTTTAGCTCCCATTGCACAGGCGCCTCGTTCTGTATTTTCCGCTATTCGTTGCTCCTCTCCTCGTTCTGTCTTTTCCCCTCGTCGTTGCTCCCCTCCTCGTTCTGTATTTCGCCTATTCGTTGCTCCACTCCCCGTTGTACATTTTCAGCTATTCGTCGATCCACTCCTCGTTGTGCTTGTCGGTTTTGGTAAAACCAGCGAATCACGTTCCATCGCTCATTTCACCTGCCACAACTAAGCTGTGCCTGTCAATTTTTCGCGTGCGCAGTTTTCGTGCTTCCTATGTGCTTGGATCGCTCATCTTCGGGATCCTGGACAAACGCTTCTTTGCTGTGTGATTTGTGGTTCTCCTTCACCCACTATCGCTTTTTCGCCGCTTTTCTGACCTTTAAAATTCGGTTTTGCTATCGACGTGAATTCCGTGCTCAGCACCCGCGACGCTATCTGCAATGTTCTTACGTGTCACTGCGACGCTATCTGCAAGCTATCTGCAACGTTCTTACGTGCCACAACTGTTTTGCCACTGTCGCCAACTTCTACCGCAGCCTATTCGAGTATGACGAGCGAAGCTCGCCGCTTGGTCCTCCAACGTTGGCCCATATGGCAACTTCGTTCTTCCGAATGCGAAAACGGGCCACTTTCTTATCTGTCACAGCAGGCTGGCATACAGCAGCCTGGTCTACCTGTGTTCGTTCCTTACACCGCAGGCGCGTCCGAAGTCTTCCATTTTCGCGTACAGGACGCGGTCGTGCCCATGGCAACTTGCTCGCACCACAACAACCAAACACCCACGTTCGTATCAAACCTGCTTACGCCTGTTTTTGCTTCTGTCGACTCCAACCATCGTCATAACCTGGTCACCATGCACCATGCAACCTATCTGCCCAAAGGCAACGTTCTCATCAGACGTCTGGTACACCGCCATCATATGTACCAGCCTGTGTTTCCGCTATCTTTGCCCCGCTGCGACAATCGTCTAACGCTCGTCTAACGCACGTCATCCCAGGCACTTTTGTCGCTATTGTTCTTCAGACCTCGATTTTGCTGACAGTTTCACTTACCCGATTTCCTGCAATGTCAACCACCGAAGGAACTTCAACGTTGTTCTGACTTTCTCGAATCACGCTTCCAAGCTCTCGTCTATTGTTCCCCCATTGTCCGCTGTTCTTCCGCTGTTGCCCCCTTGCCCCCTGTGTTTGATGAGAATGCGCCGGTTTCACTGGGACTGATCACCCCATCACGTGAACCGACCATTCTACGAGCTCGAGAGAAACGTACAAAAGAGCACCAAAGAGAGAAAACAACAGAAAGTGCAAAACAAAGTCGCGCCAAACGGAGCCGACCGCGCAAAGTCGACCAACCAACAAACTTTTTTACGGGCCATTCTGTTTCATCCTGTCACAATGTTGATATGGGCCATTCTAATGTTGATACGGGCCATTCTGATGTTGATACGGGCCATTCTGATGTCGATACGGGCCATTCTGTTTCCCCCTGTAACTCCTTGTATGTCTCTTCTGTTAGCTTTTATTTGTTAGTTCATTAGGTCTTCCTTCCCCTTTGTTTAGCTAACACCCTTGTTGATCCTCATGCACACGTTTATTACTCTGCTTCCGAAGAAATGTCTCAGTATCAGACCTTGACGAAACGACTATCCGACCAATCCTAAGCGTCCTGGCTGGTTGCAAGCCATCGCTAAAGAATACAGCTCTCTTGGTCAGCTTGGTTGCTGGGATGTTATGCGCCTTCCTTCGACGTTTTCTGGCAACATTTGTACCCTCAAGTGGATCCTCCGCAAGAAGTATGACTCTGGCCGCTTCAAATCGTACAAGGCTCGCCTTGTCGTCCGCGGTTACACCCAGGTTCACGGCATTGATTATCATGACACCTACTCACCGGTTGCCAACATCGTCACGATCCGTTTCTTTCTGACCTTTGTCGCTGTTCATGACTGGGATTTGCACAAGTTGGATGTCAGCTCCGCTTTTATTCAAGCTCCCATTGACGAAGACATCTATGTCTGGCCACCCGAAGGCTATGCTCCTCGCCAACCCACCGATGGTTCCAAAATCGTTTACAAGCTCCGTCGCTCTTGGTATGGTTGCAAACAAGCTTGTCGCAATTGGTGGCTTTATTTGGAACGCTTCCTTCTCAATGATTGTGGCTTCGTCCGCGGATCTGGTGACACTCGCCACTACAAGCTCGTCCTCAATTCTACCGTGGTCCTCCGTCTTGTTTTAGTCGTTGATGATCTTCTTGTGGCGCACCCTCGTCATTGCATTGGCCATTACCAAGCCTTTTTCCTCCGTTTCCGCGCTTTCACTGACGTCAATGAACTCGATCTCACCTCTTACGTTGGTCTTCGCATTACGCGTGTCCCTTTTCGCCGTATTGTTGGCTGTGTCCTCTTCATCTCCATCATGACTCGCCCTGATATCACTTGGTCCGTCAATCAGTGTGCGCGTTTTCCCCACAATCCTGGTAAACCCCACTGGCACGCTTGGCACGCTTTATCCCACACTCTGCGTTATCTCAACGGTACTTACCCCTTTTTCCTTTTCCTTCTTTTCCAGCACCTGTGTGAATAAGCTATGACACTTACCCCTGCACCACGTATCCAGTATCCTTACGTCTTTCTCTTATCGCTAGTCTAACGCCTCATACCATTCGTCTATTCGTCACAGACAGACAAACAAACAAACATCTGTCGATTAGTAGTTAAGACAAGTGCAGGCCAGTAAGTTCGCCAGTAAGTTCACCTAGTCCCAATCTCTAACCCCAGTAAATTCGGCGTAAACCCACTCGTGCTCACATCCACTTTCCTTTGAACTCGTCGCCGTCACCCCCGCCAATCTAAGCTGCTTTGATCCGCACACGCCGCTAACCTTTGAGTTTACTCTAAAAACCCCAGTAAGTTCACTTGGTCTCAGTAAGTTCGCCTGGTCACTAATTTCACCTAGTCCCAATCTCCAACCTCCGCAAGTTCACCTGGTTCCAGTAAGTTCACCTGGTCCCAGTAAGTTCACTTACAGTGCGCGTGTAGACGCCGGGAGGGGGCTTATAGGTATTGCGTAGCACGTGTGGGGTAGGGTGGAGTCGTCGACTCAGAAAAGCATATCCCCGGGGTTGCCGATCGACAGAGAGCCACGTAGAGCTGGACGTGACAGAAGACGGGCTTGGGCGAGAGGACGCCGACCTCGCGGGGCGTCTGGCCCTGGCTCTTGGTGATCGTTTGGCGTCGGCGGGCCTTAAGGGATACAGGTTGGAGGAGCCTCGGTGACACGACACGATCGATCATGTATCTGGTACCGTTGCAGTGGCCGTGCGACGGGTCGAGGTTGCGAAGACTTTAAGCTCGCGATCAAAGTCAGCATGCCGTTGGTTGTCAGGGAGTCGAAAACTCGACTGTAAAGAGCGAGGCGTCGTCTTCCGACCCAACCTAGTCTGCCGAAAAGAACTCCGACGCCTCGTCTCCGGGAAAAAAAGGCCGCGGTCATGCGCGCGTTGTCAGCATCGACAACATCGTTTCGACGGGGCGTGAGAATGGCGCGCTGAAAGAGCCGCCGCGGGTCGTGGAAATAGTCTGCGAGGTCGCCGTAGACGGCTTGGAGGATCACTGTCTGGCTCTCGCGCCTACCTGATCCTTACTCTCGCGCCTACCTAATCCTTACCCTAAATCGAGGGACAGACAAACAAACAAACAGACAAACAAACATCTGTCGATTAGTAGTTATAAAGACAAGTGCAGGCCAGTAAGTTCACCTACTCACAATCTCTAACCCCAGTAAGCTCACCTGGTCCCGTTACGTTCACCTGGTCAGTAAGTTCACCTAGTCCCAATCTCTAACCCCAGTAAGTCCGGCGTAAGCCCACTCGTGCTCACACCCACTCCCACTCTCCTTCGAGCTCGTCGCTCTCACCTCCGCCAATCTGCGCTGTACACGCCACTAGCCTGCGTTCACCTCAAACCCAAACAAGTTCAGACGCCGGGAGGGGGCTTATCGGTATTGCGCAGCACGTGTGGGGTAGGGTGGAGTCGTCGACCCAGATGAGTTTATCCTCGGGGTTGCCGATCGACAGAGAGCCACGTAGAGCTGGACGTGGCAGAAGACGGGCTTGGGCAAGAGGACGCCGACCTCGCGGGGCGTCTGGCCCTGGCTCTTGTTGATCGTTTGGCGTCGGCGGGCCTTAAGGGATACAGGTTGGAGGAGCCTCGGTGACAACGACACGATCGATCATGTATCTGGTACCGTTGCAGTGGCCGTGCGACGGGTCGAGGTTGCGAAGACATTAAGCTCGCGATCAAAGTCAGCATGCCGTTGGTTGTCAGGGAGTTCAAAACTCGACTGTAAAGAGCGAGGCGTCGTCTTCCGACCCAGCCTAGTCAGCCGAAAAGAACTCCGACGCCTCGTCTCCGGGAAAAAAAAGGCCGCGGTCATGCGCGCGTTGTCAGCATCGACAACATCGTTTCGACGGGGCGTGAGAATGGCGCGCTGAAAGAGCCGCCGCGGGTCGTGGAAATAGTCTGCGAGGTCGCCGTAGACGGCTTGGAGGATCACTGTCTGGCTCTCGCGCCTACCTGATCCTTACTCTCGTGCCTACCTGATCCTTACCCTAAATCGAGGGACAGACAGACAGACCCCGCCCAGGCCGCCCGATCCCAGCAGGACGTCACCCTTCGTCGCACATACGTCCGGCAGCAGCATGCGTACGACCTACGGGCGGGGCCCGTCCTCTCTTCGCCTGCCCCACGCCTCGGCGATGACCCCGACTAGGTCCCGCGTACTTATCTCCGCCCGTCAGGCACATCCCTCCTACCCCACAAACCCACCCACATTCTTCATGCTCCCCACACACACCCCCCCCTCTTAGCAGTCGACATTTAAAGACAGACAGACAGACAGACAAACAAACATCTGTCGATTAGTAGTTAGGAAAAAAGAATGAAATCGCGTCCCCGCGAGTGAGTAGAGTGTGGAGTTTGTAATAAGAAGTTCACGCGACGGCCTCCCCCTTTTCCTCGCCCATCTTGATGAGCTCGGAGCTCGCAAAGTCGACGTGAGAGGGATGGGAGGAAGTGGAGAGTCGGCGTTGGCAGTTGACGAGGACGACGAGGAAGAGGGCGAAGAGCCAGCCGGCGACGCCGACGACAACGATCGCGACGACGCGCGCAGACTTTTTCTTAGAGTCACTCTTGTGGTCGTCGTCGTCGCCCGAATCCGAGCAGGGGTCCCAGCAGGGTAGATTTTTGTTTTCGTCGCCGCAGGTCTGCATGGCTCCGACGTCGTAGCACGTCACGTTGAGGCAGTCGTAGACCGACTCGAAGGCATCCTTGACAGCCTCGTAACCATCTTCGAGGATAGGATCTGCGTTGATGAACATGTTGCGGTAGATGACTTGTGCTTGGTTCGAATCGCACGCGTAAACGAGCGGCAAAAGCGGATAGACGAACGCCCAGCCTTCGGCGACCTCGATCGTACCGTCGGCGCCCTCGGCCCCGCCCTCCGGGTCGACCTCGTAGGCCTCGCGCAACGCCCCCTGGATGAGCGGCACGATGAGTTGCGGCTTGATGACGCGCAGTTGATCGTAAGCGGCCAGACAATCGCCCTTTAGAATACCGTCGCGACCCTTCTCCCAGGCGAGGCGCGCGAGTTCGTTGTTCCGCGCGCGAGACCCCTCGCACGTCCCGAACTGAGGACACCGCTTATCGCCCAGCGCGTAGGCCGAGAAGCCCGATCCGTCGCCGGTTTCGCCTTCGCGCGACCCCGCGAAGTAAGCCCAAGCCCTATCCCACGTATTTTCGCACTCGACGACGCCCTCTTCGAGCAGATACAACACGTAGAAGAGCGTGTTCGCGTACGCGGCGCCCTTGGTGGCGAGCTCGCGCAAGGCGTCATCTTCCCACCCTTCGAAAGGCGACGATCCGGAAATCGCCGCCGCGACGAAGTAGTCGGCCCAGTTCGGCCCGTAAACGGCAGAATGCGGGATCGACCGCGCCTGCATCGTCTTCAGAGAAACTCCCGCGAACGTTCGTTCGTACGCGGCGGTCGCACCCGCGACCTCCCGCGGCGGTCGCATCGAATCAGACCTGTCGTTGATTGACGGTGGTCGAAAGCAACAGAGAAGACACCGGGGGCTCCGACAGTGCCTCGAGGGCCAAGTCGAACCGCGCGTACTCGCTAATGTTGGTCACGGGCGTGTAGAGGGCCAGCCGTGGGAAGGCCGACGCCCCAATCAACAGGAGCAACATCATCCTCTTCTCCGCAGAATTTTATTCAACACCATTTTAGAAAAGGGTAAATGTCACATCACTGGTTCTTGAGGTCACATCACTGTTACCCAAAAAAGTGAGGTCACACCCTATGCAAATCACTGGTACCCCATTTATGCTTAGGTCACATCACCCGTACCCTAGAGACATATCACTCGCCCTCACCGCCCTCACTCACCCATGTCGCTCGCAGCCTCGGGGAACCTCACCCAGGCCGCCCGATCCCAGCAGGACGTCACCCTTCGTCGCACATACGTCCGGCGGCAGCACACGCACGACCTACGGGCGGGGCCCGTCCTCTCTTCGCCTGCCCCACGCCTCGGCGATGACCCCCCGTCCCGCGTACATCTCCGCCCGTCAGGCACATCCCTCCACCCCACAACCCACCCACATACTTCATGCCCCCCCCCCCCCTCTTAGCAATCGACATTTAAAGACAAACAAACAAACAGACAGACAAACATCTGTCGATTAGTAGTAAGGATCACTGGTTCCGCCTTCGGCAAGCAGGGTCACATTACTGGTTTCTAAGAACCAGTGATGTGACCCGTTTTTCGTGTCGCTCCGGAGCTCCGTCCTGGAACGAGTGATGTGACCCGAGAGGACGAGTGATGTGTCCTATTTATTATTAGGGCAAGTGATGTGTGTAAGGAGTCAGTGATGTGACCTGAGATATATATTAAGAGAACCAGTGATGTGACAACAGGAGTGGGGCGTTACTCTAGCGATAAGGGAGTGACGTAGGGATTCTGGATACGTGGTGCGGGGGTAAACGTCATAGCTTCCTCACACAGGTGCTGGAAAAGAAAGAAAAGGAAAAAGGGGTAAGTGAGGTCCTCACACAGGTGATGGAAAAGAAAGAAAAGGAAAAAGGGGTAAATGAGACGCTCACAGAGGAGAAGCTTGAAGGAAGACGTCAGGAGAGCCACTGTGGCAGAAAGAGACAGAAGATGTCGGGCGAAGTCACGAGGTGAGGTAACGAGCACGAAGCCGGAGGCAGGGAGGAGCTTCCGTACTGCGGGTGAAGATATCGCTAAGGTTGTCAAGGCGGGGAATGTGTTGGAGATCAATGATGCGGTTGCGATGATATTCGGCGGTGCTATAAAAGCGAATGTCAATATGGCGGGTGCGCCGCGTGAGACATTGGAGACGGACTTGGGTGACGGTGGTGCTATTATCGACATACAGTGGGACCGTGTGACGAGGGAGATCAAAGTCATCAAAAAGTTTGAGAAGCCAAGAGAGCTCAGCAGTAGCGGCGTAAACAGCGGGCAATTCAGCTTCAAAAGAGGAGCGGGCGATTGGGTACTCCGAGCGTGAGCAGTAGGCTATCATAGAGCCAGCAAGGAGAAAACAAAAGCCAGTAGTGGAGTGGCGGTCATCAGGGTCGTCGGCCCAGCTGGAATCGGAATAACCACAGAGACGAAGGGAGAATCGCGACCAAGAACAAGGGCAAGATTTGGGAACCATTGATAACGAAGGGTATGGGATAAAACGTGTTAGTGGGGTTTACCAGGATTGTGTAAAAAACGCGCACACTGATTGACGGACCAAGTGATATTTGCGAGTCATGACGGAAACAAATAAAACACAGCCAACAATACGACAAAAAGGGATGCGTGCCATGAAGACGTGATCGGGAGAGCCAGGAGCAGGACAATCAGCCGCAGAAAGATAAAGACCTTTGGGAGCGGGAGTCAGTTCTGGTTCACTGTTGATGAAGCGATGTTCGGTAAGGATTTCACGGATAGCATGGGATTGGTCGATAGTGAGCGTGCGACGTGGGCGATCACGCGTAATGCGGAGACCAACGTAAGTGGTTAGATCAAGCTCGTTGACGTCAGTGAAGGTTCGGAAACGGAGGAAGAAGGCTTTGTAATGGCCAATGCAATGACGAGGGTGCGCCACAAGAAGATCATCAACGACAAGAACGAGACGCAGGACAACGGTAGAATTGAGCACGAGCTTGTAGTGGCAAGTGTCACCAGATCTGCGGAAGAAGCCACAATCACTAAGAAGGAAGCGTTCCAAATAAAGCCACCAATTGCGACAAGCTTGTTTGCAACCATACCAAGAGCGACGGAGCTTGTAAACGATTTTGGAACCATCGGTGGGTTGGCGAGGAGCATAGCCTTCGGGTGGCCAGACATAGATGTCTTCGCCAATGGGAGCTTGGATAAAAGCGGAGCTGACATCCAACTTGTGCAAATCCCAGTCATGAACAGCAACAAAAGTTAGAAAGAAACGGATGGTGAAGATGTTGGCAACTGGCGAATATGTATCGTGATAATCAATGCCGTGAACCTGGGTGTAACCGCGGACAACGAGGCGAGCCTTGTACGATTTGAAGCGGCCAGATTCATACTTCTTGCGGAGGATCCACTTGAGGGTACAGATGTTGCCAGAAAAAGTCGAAGGAACGCGAACAACATCCCAGCAACCAAGCTGACCGAGGGAATGATATTCTTTGGCGATGGCTTGCAACCAGCCAGGACGCTCAGGATTTGTCTGAGCTAAAGCTTCGCGTAAATGGGTGGAAGTGATAGCGCCATCGTCAATGGAAGAATATTGAGAGGTTTCTTCGGAAGCAGAGTAATGAACATGGACAGCATGGGGATCAACAATGGTATGAGCTAGACAAAGGGGAAGGAAGACATATTGAACTAACAAACGAAAGCTAGAATAAGAGACATACAGAGAGTGACAGGAGGAAACAGAATCGACATTACGTTGGGGACAAACAGAATTGACGTTGCGTTGTGGACAAACGCTAGAATGAAAGTTCGATGGTTTGTTTGTGTTTGGTGGTAATGCGCTTTGGTCGACTTTGCGCGGTCGGCCCCGTTTGGCTCGACGTAATGGTGCACTTTTCGTAGTGTCCGTTGACGGTTGTGGTACTGTTTCTGGGGTGATCAGTCCCGATAAGGCCGGCTCCTGAGCATCAAAAACAGAAGACAAGGGAGCAACAGACAAACGAGGGTCATAATAAAATAAGTCAGGGAAACGAGAATCCACAAGAGGAGGAGGAAGGGGTTGGGAGGACAGAGACTTACGCATAGCAAAATTTTCGTCAAAAACAACGTCAATAGAAGTATGGATGACGGGACCGGTAGAGCGTTGAAGCAATATGCGATAACCAGGTCCGGCAGAGGGATACCCAATGAAGATACCGGTTATAGCTTTGGTAGGCCATTTGTCGCCAGTAAGAATAGCATCTGGACAGCCCCAAACACGAAGAAAATCGACACGGGGCAGAGCCTCGTGGAGCATTTCATATGGCGTCATGTAACCAGGTTTAGAGGCGTTTGGCATGCGCTCGGAGATGAAGTCAGCCGTTTCTATGGCCCAACGCCAAAAATCAGGTGGACGGTGCGCATGGACCAAAAGAGTGCGAGTAATATCAGCAGTTGCGCGATGAGAGCGTTCCACAACACCAGAAAAAGCGTGCGCCTGCGAAGTTTTGGACTGAGTAGCAGGAGCCCGTTTGTAGGCGATGTTGTTGCCCAGACAGAAGGTTTCGAATTGGCCCATAAGAGAGCGGTCACGATCGGCGTAGATGAGGGCGATGCGATATCCAAATGGGCGAACTACAGTAGACAGAAAAAGTTCGAGTTGACGAGCGTTCGTAAGTGCATCGTGGCGGGGGGCAAAGTAACGTGTGCGGCGGCGCGTATGATCATCAACAAACGCAAGGATGGCACGGTCTTGGTAAATGAAAGAAGGAACTCCGGTGAACATGAGATCTGCGTGGATAATAAGATAAGGAACAACGGCACGTGGACGGGACAAAGACTCGGTGGCAGGAAGAGAGGTGGAAGTGGAGGCAAGTGCTTTACGTTGGCCAACATGCGCAGCATGCATTTTACCTAGAGCACAAGCAGGACAAAAAGAAAGAGACGCGGAGCTGGGGAAAAGCGGTGCGCCAACAGCGAGAGAAGACAAACGTCGGATATAAGAGGGACTATAGTGACCAAGACGAGCATGCCAAAGATCGAAGGTAAGTTGGGTGCGTTGAGACACAACGGGAAACGCACAAGGGTCATGTACGCGAGGGCAAGAAGAAAATGCCACAAACGGAGAAACGAAGTCCGCGTAGGGCGCAGCGGTCGTATTGCCGATCCAACAGACGATCAAAAGAAGACCACAGCGACGAAGCATTGGAATAACGTGATGCGTCTGGCGATGACGCAAGATTCGTTGCGGATGAGGAGGGCCAACATCCTGAATCGTATGACAATCGTAACCAACTTGCTCAAGGGCATGATCCGAAAGAATCCGTTTGTCACCAAGGCCAGGAGAGATGAGGGTATGCGGGAACGCGACATGGATGCCATGCGGGGCCGAAAGAGTGGGTGCAGGAGAAGGAAGACCACGATTGTCAAAAGGACCAATTGAAGGGAACGTTAAGTGGGCAGTGCCAGAACCAGAAACAGAGCCAGTGCCGATAGCAGAAGTGATTGAGTGCTGTTGAGTGTTGTCAAGGTCAGTGAAACCAGCAGGGGAATTGAAGAGATTGACGTTGGCACCTGTATCGTAGACAACGAGGCGAAGGTTGTTGCTGTGAAGGTAGTCGCGCTCACGGGCGGTGAGCAGAGCGGTAAGGGCATTGGTGGAGGAAAGGACTTGGAGAATGGAGGGGGAGATGGAAAGAAGATGGAAATTGAAATACTGATAGGTGGGTGCAGAAAGAGATGGGTCAGGAGGGGATATGGCGGTGGAAGGCGGGACAGAGGGTGTGGTGGAGGGTGGCAACGCAAGAAGCGGCGGAGAGGGTTGAGAGGGGTCAAGAGTGGGATAGGGGCGGAAAGATAGTTTTGGTAGAATGGTGGATTGGGTCGAGGTGGGTTTGGGGGACGAGGGCTAGAGCGGACTGCGGCTTGGGAGAGGAGATAGTGGTGGCGCTTACGACAAGCCTTCTTGTGATGGACAGGAATGCCACAAAAGTGACAAAGGTCAGTAGGGCGTGGGCGCTTGCGATGGAAAGAGCCACGGGAAAATGGAGGCGAAGGCCTGGAACGGAAAGGTGGGCGAGGGCTGGAACGTTGTTGGAAGCGCAAAGCATTGAGACGATGAAGGCATTTATCAGAAGGATGGTTGGTACGACCGCAAAAGTTGCAACGTTCACGACGGCGGGGACCCTCACGGAGAGTAGCATGGACAAGCGCAGACTTGGTCTGAAGATAATCGAAGACTTTACTGTTGAGGCGATCAACGAAACCGTCATATGTGCGCAGTTTAGGGTCAAGGGCAATAAGATCCTTAGATAAGATCGAGTCGGGGATTTTAATTTGGAGCAATTGCAATGCAAGAGTGTCAGGGAAATCTTGATGATGCCGAGAAACTTGAACACCGGTGATGAACTTGTTAAGAAAAGACTCAAGTTCATCAATATTGTTGCATACCAAGGAATGCAAGGAAGCAATTGCAGACTGAGCGACACGATCCCCATGGCCCATGTAAACATCGGTAATGCGCTTATAAAGCCGCGTGAAGTTCATATCGCGGTTTTCATGGATATCCGCACGATCAGTATCATGCATCGGGGGCGCCATGAACAGTGCAGAGTTCCAACGTTGCTGCTTGATACCAAATTCTTCTTCAGAGCAGCCAGTGGTGGAAATGCTGGTCCAAGTGTCGTTGTTCAAAATAATGCGATCGCCGGTAGAAATGATCATGTTTTCAAGACGACGTGTCCATTGGTGAAAAAGGTGTCGCTCACCGCTGAAGGCATCAAGTTTTTGCGAAAGCTTGCTATCTTTAATTTCGATCGAGGACATGATAGACGAGAACGAACCGAACACGTAGCAAATGAACTGAAGCCGACGAGGAGTCGCCGTGAAGTCAACCACAGGTTCGATCGAAACGAACGAACGCTGCACCTGCTACCATGTGACAACATACCCTACAAACCCACTCACATCCTTCATGCTCCCCACACACACCCCTCTCTTAGCAGTCGACATTTACAGACAACAGGAGTGGGGCGTTACTGTAGCGATAAGGGAATGACGTAGGGATACTGGATACGTGGTGCAGGGGTAAGTGTCATAGCTTCCTCACAAGTGATGACACTGATGTACCCTTGGTGCGAGTGATGTGACCTCAAGAACCAGTGATGTGACATTTACCCTTTTATTTATTCAGCAGTCGACTTTGAGATAAAAACCCGCGCCCCTAGGTGACTTATTACTAATGCTAGAGGCCAGCCCAATGCTGCTGATGGGGCGTAGGCTACTACTCCCAGCGCCATGGCGCGCGGGAGAAGGGTCGCTCGGCGATGAGACGTGGTAGAAAGGGGGATTGAGGACGAGTTGATTTGTTGTCGCCGAGGTTTTGAGCGAGGGAGCACCAGGTCGCTGCGGGTATAATACGGAACTGGCCTTGTTGAGATGAGACCACGGCCGTACGTGAACTCCCAGCAGTCGGTGACCTTCAAAAACCCTGTACAGCTCGACGCACGCGTTGGTTCGCGACTGTTGTTGGTTCAAGCACGCAAGCACGCACCAAGGCGAGATTATTATCAACACGTACCCAAACGCCGGGCTCTTAAGAAGTATGATCTCCGCATTCGGTGTTTTGTCGGTGGTGGATGGATGCCGACTTCAAGTGTGGGGTATTTATTTCCCTACTACTAATCGACTTTGTTTCCTTACTACTAATCGACTTTGTTTCCTTACTACTAATCGACTGTCTGTCTGTCTGTCTGTCTGTCTGTCTGTCTGTCTGTCTGTCTGTCTGTCTGTCTGTCTGTCTGTCTGTCTGTCTGTCTGTCTGTCTGTCTGTCTGTCTGTCTGTCTGTCTGTCTGTCTGTCTGTCTGTCTGTCTGTCTGTCTGTCTGTCTGTCTGTCTGTCTGTCTGTCTGTCTGTCTGTCTGTCTGTCTGTCTGTCTGTCTGTCTGTCTGTCTGTCTGTCTGTCTGTCTGTCTGTCTGTCTGTCTGTCTGTCTGTCTGTCTGTCTGTCTGTCTGTCTGTCTGTCTGTCTGTCTGTCTGTCTGTCTGTCTGTCTGTCTGTCTGTCTGTCTGTCTGTCTGTCTGTCTGTCTGTCTGTCTGTCTGTCTGTCTGTCTGTCTGTCTGTCTGTCTGTCTGTCTGTCTGTCTGTCTGTCTGTCTGTCTGTCTGTCTGTCTGTCTGTCTGTCTGTCTGTCTGTCTGTCTGTCTGTCTGTCTGTCTGTCTGTCTGTCTGTCTGTCTGTCTGTCTGTCTGTCTGTCTGTCTGTCTGTCTGTCTGTCTGTCTGTCTGTCTGTCTGTCTGTCTGTCTGTCTGTCTGTCTGTCTGTCTGTCTGTCTGTCTGTCTGTCTGTCTGTCTCTGTCTGTCTGTCTGTCTGTCTGTCTGTCTGTCTGTCTGTCTGTCTGTCTGTCTGTCTGTCTGTCTGTCTGTCTGTCTGTCTGTCTGTCTGTCTGTCTGTCTGTCTGTCTGTCTGTCTGTCTGTCTGTCTGTCTGTCTGTCTGTCTGTTTGTTTGTCTGTCTGTTTGTCTGTCTGTTCTGTCCTGTGTGTGTGTCTGCTGAAGGATGTGCCTGACGGGCGGAGATAAGTACGCGGGACCTGGTCGGGGTCATCGCCGAGGCGTGGGGCAGGCGAAGAGAGGTTTGTCCCCCGATTTAGGGTAAGGAGATCATGTAGGCCCGCGAGCCACACATTGATCCTCCAAGCCGTCCGCGGCGGCTCTTTCAGCGCGCCATTCTCACGCCCCGTCGTGTTGTTGATGCTGACAACGCGCGCATGACCGCGGCCTTTTTTTCCCGGAGACGAGGCGTCGGAGTTCTTTTCGGCCGACTAGGTTGGGTCGGAAGACGACGCCTCGCTCTCAAGAGTCGAGTTTTGAACTCCCCGACAACCAACGTGGGGCAGGCGAAGAGAGGTTTGTCCCCCGATTTAGGGTAAGGAGATCATGTAGGCCCGCGAGCCACACATTGATCCTCCAAGCCGTCTACGACGACCTCGCAGACTATTTCCACGGCCCGCGGCGGCTCTTTCAGCGCGCCATTCTCACGCCCCGTCGAAACGATGTTGTTGATGCTGACAACGCGCGCATGACCGCGGCCTTTTTTTCCCGGAGACGAGGCGTCGGAGTTCTTTTCGGCCGACTAGGTTGGGTCGGAAGACGACGCCTCGCTCTCAAGAGTCGAGTTTTGAACTCCCCGACAACCAACGGCATGCTGACTTTGATCGCGAGCTTAAAGTCTTCGCAACCTCGACCCGTCGCACGGCCACTGCAACGGTACCAGATACATGATCGATCGTGTCGTTGTCACCGAGGCTCCTCCAACCTGTATCCCTTAAGGCCCGCCGACGCCAAACGATCACCAAGAGCCAGGGCCAGACGACCCGCGAGGTCGGCGTCCTCTTGGCGAAGCCCGTCTTCTGCCACGTCCAGCTCTACGTGGCTCTCTGTCGATCGGCAACCCCGAGGATATCCTCTTCTGGGTCGACGACTCCACCCTACCCCACACGTGCTGCGCAATACCGATAAGCCCCCTCCCGGCGTCTACACGCGCACTGTAGGTGAACTTACTGGGACCAGGTGAACTTACTGGGTCTAGACATTGGGACTAGGTGAGCTGAGTGACCAGGTGAACTTACTGGGACCAGGTGAGCTTACTGGAGTTTTTTTGACAACTCAAACTCAAAGGTTGGCGGCGCGTGCGGATCGAAGCAGCTTAGATTAGCGGAGGTGAGAGCGACGAGCTCAAAGGAGAGTGGGGTGAGTGGGTGTGTGCACGAGTGGGTTTGCGCCGGGACAGAGATTGGGACTAAGCGAACTAACTAGACCAGGTGAACTAACTAACTAACTTCAGACCTCTCCCGAGCATGGGAGCCAGGTTAGTACAAACTGAAACATAGTTAACGGCTCGTACGAACTTTCTTATCCGACCCTATGACAAGGTGAACTTACTGCCAAAAAATAAAGTAATACTGGGACCAGGTGAACTTACTAGGGTTAGAGATTGGGACTAGGTGAACTTACTGGCCTGCACTTGTATTTACTTATTTAGCAAGAAGATTGATTTGCTCGAGAGAGGTCCGTTATTGTTAACCGTTGCGGAAAAAAAGTCGTTGGAGTAGCTGTTGTTCAAAGTCCGATGGCGACGCCGCTTGGTGAGCACAACGTGTCGGTGAGCGAGAGCAAGGAGCGGCGGCTCGCGCTCGTGGAGCGGCTGAGCTTGCCGCCATCGCTTTCGACGGAGGCGTCGGTGAGCGCCAAGCAGCTGGCCGCCGCAGAGCGTCGCGATCGGAATCTGCGGGAGCGCGTGACGCCGCGGAAGAAAAAAGCGATTCCCAAGGACTCGCGGGAGGCGCTGGCGTCGACGCTCGCCGCGCGGCAGTTGGCGGCGGACGAGCAGCACGCGAGCATCGTGGAGGCGAGGGCGCACAAGGCGGCGCAGACGGTGGCTAAGGCGTTCCGCGGCGCACACGAGGCGTCGAAGCGCGCGGCCGAGCGCGCCGCCCTGGGGGCGCAGAAGAGCGCCGAGAAGCAGGCCCGGGCGGCGAAGAATTTGGCGGAGCTGTCGGCGCGGAAGGTGCGGGTGGCGCGCGAACTCGCGGGCGGCGACACGCAGGGGAAGAAGGCGCGGGAGGCGAAGATAAACGCCGAGCGCGACCTCAAGATCGAGGCGATGCGACGTGCCAACGACGAGAAGCTCGCTCGGGCGGCGGAGCGGGCGGCGACCATCACGCAGCAGAAGATCGACTCGGCGAAGAAGCTTGCCCTCTCTCGGAAGGAATCGGTGGACAAGATGCGCGCCGAGGCCGAGCTCGAGGCGCGCCGGCAGCTCGACTACAAGCAGACCAAGGCCGCCGCGCTCAACAAGGAAGTTCTTGACGAGAAGGTCGATAAGGCGCGCAAGGAGATTGCCAAGTGCGACGAGGCCAAGAAGAAGAAGAAACTCGGCGAGCTCTCCTTAGAGGAGGTCGTTATCGACGTCCCTCCCCAACGCGACGCCGCGCCTCGCGCCCCCGAGCCGACTGCCTGCCTCTGCTTCTGCAAGAAGTCCATCTCCAATTGACTGAGGTCGGATCGGATCCCCCTGTCGTCGTTGTTTTTTTTGGCGGACCACGTCGTCGTCGTCGTCGTCGTCGTCGTCGTCGTCGTCGTCGCCGCGGACCCTCGGGTCGTCCGTCGTGCTACACAAACAAACGCCTCGGTGCTTTTTCTGAATTTGGTGGTGCTAGCTCTGGATGGACTCCACAACCTTCTTGATGTGATGGCCAGCACAACAAAAAATGACCTGAAACGTTGAACAAACCAGGTCGTACGAGCCCCCCCCCCTCCAGATTTTGTAGTAGTAGTAGTAGTAGTAGTTAAGTGTGAGTCCGCCGCCGACTCAGGAGGGCAGTGTTTCTCTGAAGGAGGACTGGCTGGGGAGCGACCCGATTCGGGCTCTCGCCTCCCAGGTGCGCTGCACGAGGGCCTTGGCTTGGTCCGTTAGGGGAGAAAAGGCGTCGCGGAGGGCGAGGTCGAAGCCCCCCCCCAAAGGAGACTGGATTTCGGTCGACGCGATCCGGTACCAGTGCCTGCGGCGCACGGTAGGTCTCGGGCAACAGCGGTCTGGCGAGAGCGTCCAGGGCCCGGCGAGCGATTTCGCGTAGTCCCAATTGTTGCAGTCCGTGGTGTGCCCGGCGACGGTGCACCAGGTCTGGAGCGTCACCTCGCCGTCGAAGAGGGGGGCGAGGTCGTCGACGGATCCCGGAGCGAGGTCGTCGATCGAAAGCGGCGCCCCCAACGCGGGCCGGCTCGCGTCGGGAGATACGTAGTATCCGGCCGGTTTCCAGGAATTCTCTGTCTCGCGGACCTGGAACTCCAAGAGCGAGGATGTTCTCGCGTCCAGGAGATGCCGCTTGGCGGCTTCCAGGGGCACGAGGGCCGCCGAGAAGCGGACCGATGCCCGGGGAATCTCGACGTTGTCCTCGAGCACCAGCCGCTTCTCGAGGCGCTTGATTTGGCCCGTCACGCTCGCGACCTCGGCGACGGCAAAGGCCTCGACGTCGTCTCCATCCATCACGGCTATCACGAGGCGCGCCTTGGGTGGTGCCAACGCGAAGCAGAGACCGCACGGAGACTCGACGTCGCGACGAATGTCCGAAGCCCTTTGCCAGCGCGGCTTAAGAGCGTCTGGCGTCACGACGGCCGCGGCGACGCGACGCCGCGCCGCCGGCCAGCTCGCGGGGAGCCTTACCGACCTCACGCTCACGCACAACACCCGCTCCTCCTCGCACTCCTCCTCCTCCTCCTCCTCCTCCTCCTCCTCCTCCGTATCTTCTTTGAGGTCATACGCGTGCGCGAGCTCGAGGATGTCGGGCTTGAGAGGCGCGTCGGCAGCGTCGACGCAAACCAGAACGTCCAAAACGCGCCGCTGCTCGTCGGCCGGGAGCACGCGAAAGGTGGCCGCCACGCGCTTCAGGGTCTCCGCGCACCCCTTGAGCCGCCGCCACTGCGGGAGCTTGGAAAGTTGGAATCGCGTCACCTCCAAGCGGACGAAGTCTCCGTCGGGCGCCGCCAAGGTAGTTGTTCCCTCCACCACGACGTCCTCCTTCGACAGCACGCGACGGCACGCGGGCTCCAGGGCGACCTTGCGCTTGATGCACCGCACGGCCCGCGGGATTCCGTCGCAGTCGACGACCCGAGGTTCGTCGTCGTCGTCGTCGTCGACGAACAACGCTCGGGCGACGGCGCTTCTCGCGTCGCACCAGGCCGCCCGCGCCTCCGCCTCGCTCGCAAACCGCTTGGTCTTCCAGTCCCCGAACCGCTCCGTGACGATCCTAGCCCCGGCGCTCGAAAACACCACCACCTCGCCGGCATCGGCGATGAGCTTCTGCACGCCGCGCAACGTCCCGTACTGCCGCCGCACCCGCCACAGATCATTTTCCTTCACGAGTACCACGCTCGTGACGCGAAACACCTGCGTCTTCCACGCAGACAGGGCCTCCTCGAACGACCCGTACCTCTCCCGCACAACCTCCCCAAATTTATCTCTCAACACCAACGCCATGTAATTAATTATTAGTTAGTGGCGAAAAAACCGCCACTCAAAGACGACTGGTGAGGAGTACCTTTGACGCAAAAGAGATCGATCGATCTCAAGGGCCGGTGATTCGCAGCAGCAGCTCTTGTAGGTGAAAGAAGGCCGCCGCCGCCGCGAACAACAACACAGGGGTATTATGATTGTGAGTTGGTTTGGCGGCAGCCGTGCTCGCACCAACGCCATGTGGAGAGAGGGTGGGTCACTATTTTTTTTACGACGCGGCAGCCGCTACCGCAAGTGTCGTTACTCGCCTCTCCAGCAAGAGGCGCCAATGTTATCGTCGTCGTCAAGCCTAGTTGTCGCTCTGACGCATGAATTTTACAAAACACAGAGAGTCATTATTATTATATTTGGGGCATCATACACTTGTTCAGAAGAAAAACGGCGCTAGGGCAGTGTTTGGAGAAAAGCAAAAAAATCCAAAATCAGCAAGAACCTTTTTTTTTTGTTGTTGTTGGTGGTATTAGCCGTTCTGGCAGGTTCCCGTGGGGTAGCCGAAGAGGAGGTAGCGGGTGAAAAACTTTTTCTTCTTCAAAGAGGTCTTGAGGCGGCGACGGTCGAAGACGCAGACCTGGGAGCCCAGACAATCATCGTCGACGGTGCAGGTGGCGCCCGAGGGAAAGGGCGAGGGAACGAGCGTGGGCATGCTTGTGGGGCCGGCCGTGGGGACCATCGAGGGTGGCGAGCTTGCGACGCTGGTCGTAACGTTGACGGCGGCAGCGTTAGCAAAAATTGTCGCCGCAAATCCGCTCGCCAGGCGCCGGGCGACGACGAGTTTGCGGCGGTCGGGAATGTTCTCGGCGCAAGAGGCGTCGAGATTCTCGGTGACCTGGTCCTCGACGTCCGCGATAAAGGGGGCGAGGGGGTCGGTAACGTTTTCGACCAGCGCGTTGATGGCCTCTTGCGCAGCCTCGAGACTCGCCGTCTGGATTTGCGTCCGCGGCAGCTCGAGGTTGCATTCGACTAAGATGGTCCCCAGGGCACTGCCCGATGTGAACGTGCAGTCGGCGCTGTAGGTCGAGAGCGTCCCGACCTCGTCCTCGATCTCCGCGCGGAGCTCGAGTCCGATGCCGTCGTCCATGCACGCCGACACCAGCTGCTGGATGAGCTGGGTGTTGTTGGTGGTGTTGATGCCAACCATCACAAAGCCCGTCGTCGTCTCTGCGACATCGATCGTCGGGGCCGGCGACGGCATCGGCGACGGCACGATCGTCGGCGTCCCCGACGGCGCCGTAGTCGGCGGCGTCGTCGGCGCCGTCGTTGGAACCGGAGACGGCATTGGGGTCGTGGGGTACGAAGACGGCACGCGAGTCGGCACGCGAGTCGGCACCGGGGTCGGGGGCAGCGTTGGCACCGGCGTCGGCGCCGACGTCGGGGGCATCGAGGGTTCGGGCGTGTTCGAGGGTACGGGCGTCGGATACGAGCTCGGGAAGGGAGAGGGGACAGGTGTCGTGGGCACGGGCGACGGCACCGCGCTCGGAACAGGGGATGGGAATGGCGTCGTGGGCACCGGCGAGGGCGCCGTCGTAGGGACTGGCGACGGCACGGGGGTCGTCGGCAAAGGCGACGGTCCGGGCGACGGCGGCGTCGTCGGAGCCGCGGTCGGCTCGGGAGTGGGCACTTCCGAGGGTGCCGCGCTGGGCATCGTCGTCGGCATTGCCGTAGGCATCACCGTTGGCATCCCCGAGGGTGCTGCGCTGGGCATCGTCGTCGGGATTGCCGTTGGCATCGCCGAAGGCGCTTCCGTCGGCGTCGACGACGGGGTCGACGTCGGCGTCGCCGTAGGCACGGGAGTCGGAAATTCGGTTGGCGCGGCCGAGGGTGGCGTGCTTGGGGTCGCGGTGGGAACCGGAGATGGCACGGAGGTCGTGGGAGCGGGCGAGGGAGCCGGCGTCGGCACGGTCGTCGGCGCGCTCGTGGGCGCGCCCGAGGGGAGCGCCGACGGCGCCGCGCTGGGCATCGTGGTGGGAACGGCGCTCGGCGGCGTCGTTGGCGCCGAACTAGGCATCGATGTCGGCGTGGCACTCGGGACGGCACTCGGCGCACCCGTCGGTGCCCCCGTAGGCACCGACGTCGGCGTCGGCGACGGGACGTCCGAGAGCGAGACTCGAGAGAGGTCGCCGGTAATGACGGTATTCAAGTA
Source organism: Chrysophaeum taylorii (assembly GCA_029834535.1). Taxonomy (NCBI): domain Eukaryota; class Pelagophyceae; order Pelagomonadales; family Pelagomonadaceae; genus Chrysophaeum; species Chrysophaeum taylorii. The sequence goes on along the minus strand of JAQMWT010000046.1, from coordinate 96,543 downwards.
GTCAAACAGCGTCCCCGTAACAGAACCGCCGTTCTCCGCCACGTAAATATCATTCGACCCGTCGTTGTCGAAGTTGCCCGTCGCCGTCACCGAGTCGACGTCGAGCACCGACGAGCTCTGCAAAAACACGCCTCCCCCCAAGTTGTCCCCCGTGTTCGCAGAAAGCGTCGTCCCCACCAAAATAGCGGTCGAGTTGGCAACATAGAGCCCCCCCCCATTCGCATCAGCGAAATTTCCCTCGAAATAATCGTCGGTCGACCGCAAGACGCTCATCTCGAGCAACGCGATAGCACCGCCCGACGAGAAGGCCTCGTTGTCGAGCGTCCCAACCTAAAAAATTCTCATTTAAAAAGAAAAAAAGTGTAATTTCAAGAAGACGCCGGATCCCGACCCCGCCCGTGCCCGACGTCGAGGGTTCGTTGTCGGCATAGGTACAGTTCGTGCTCGCGTACTCGCTGCCGCGGATCAAGAGTACCGCACCTCCCTGATCGCCAAGATTCTCCAAGAAGCGCGAATCCGAGATGGTCATGTTCGAGGCGTTCAAGAACACAGCCCCGCCGCCGCCCTGGTCCGACGGCGCGTTGTCGATCTGCATGTTGCCCTCGAACACGACGTTCTCGCAAAAAAGTGATCCGGAGACGACGCTCACGGCGCCGCCGTACGACGTCGCGCGACCCGAGCTCAAAATGAGCCGCCGGAGCGTCAGCGACGCGCCCGACGTCACCGAGAAGAACCGGGTCTCATCGCCGCCGTCGAGCGTGTACTTGGCACCCGTTGGGCTCTGAACAACGATACCCGAATACGACACGCCAACCTCCGCCGTCAGCGTCACGTCGTTTTGGAGATTAAACTCCTGATCGGCCGCCGTCACGCTCAGGTCGCTCTCCTCGTCGACGTCCACGCCGCCCACGGCGACGACGACCGCCAGCACCAACCAGGGCCCTCGCATGCTCCTTAATTTTTCGCGCGGCCGTCGCAGCAGACGATAGAGTATTCAACTGCCTCTAGAGATAGATTCCGGTACTAGCTAGGGTCGTGAAAAATTCGGCATTACGTTTTCTGACGACATATCTCTTAATATCTTTGAAACCGCCCCCAAAGTTACGCTTATGAACAACTCTGTGGTATGGTGGTCACGCGACGTCGTGGGATTTACTGAGAGCTGCTTCGGCCGCTTCCGACAGCACCCCCATTCACTCGGCCGAGCTTTTGATTGGCAGCACTTTCGTCGTCGTTGATCGGCATCGTTATCTAACTAACTAACTAACTAACTAACTTTGGGGTTCGAGCACGTGACTGCTTTTGGTGGGAGTGCATAATGGCGCGAGTCAAACAGGTAAAAATAGCAGATGCTGCGGTCCTCGTCAAGAGGCAGGTAACACTGGCCTGTGATGAGTGAGAAGGCAGTGAACATTGAGGTTTTTGACTCTAAACTTGCCAAAAATCGAGGATAAGGAAGAATTGCCCCAGGCCGCGGGCGACGCTGCTCGGTGGCTTAAAAAGACACGCGTGGGTCGCGCGAAGCTCCTATCAAGGTGCGCACCCTCTTGGAAGACCACAGCAGAAGAAGAATCGTAGTGTTACACCCAAAATATTCCATCTCGAGAAGGCTCAAGGTCAACGAGATAGACGAAGACGCTTCGTGTCGTGCAGTCTCGAAAAAGCGCTTACCAGACACGTGATAGCCAAGTGCTGGGCCGGTTGGAATCGCCCTTTTAAAAAATCGGCGACTGTCGTGGTTTGGAATGTCCCACCATTTTGCATAGTTCCAAGTTCCCCGCTGTCCTCGCACACTCCGTCCTCTCCGCTAAGTAACATGTTCCCTCGACGGGCTTCCCATCTAAATTCAAAAAGATAGCCAATCTACAGTGCCCAGGAAACACGGACTGTAATCGAATGGTCTTGTCCGGTCATCGACGCGATCATGTCGCGCGCTTACGTTTGCCACCCCCTTTCTCCACTTCCAACAATATACTGTGTTCTTCTTCTCTGTACCCACTCCAAGCGGCGGGCGACGAGCGACGAAAAAAAAAAGCGGTCCCTGGAAGCCAGACGCTGCGTAGGAGGCCTTGAACCTGAGTGAACGCCGCGCGTAAGCCTCATTTCGCACAAGCGCGCGCGACGGCTGCTTCCCGCGATTTGATTTCCCCTTTTATCAAGGGGAGGAGAACTACGGGATGAGATTAAACCAAAACGGCGACACTCTGGAGCAGCCTGTTGTTGTTGTTGCTGTAGCTTAGAACCGCGGGCGCGCGATCCGAGACGGACGGCGCATTGACCTCCCGGCAGAGGATTCCCACGACGGTTTGATGTCCCGGTTTCTTTTCGAAGGATGGTCACCGACTCTAGTCCGTCACAGACCGGCGAGGGCGGGCGCCGCCGCGGCGTACAAAGTCATCAGTATCGTGGGTGACGGCAACGACCTCGCAAGAGTCGCCGACCACGATCAAAGCTCGGTAAGCCTCGTCGAAACGCAGGTCGACGATAACTGCAGGTTGCCATCCTTCGTCTCCGGACTTGACGTCGACGCACGTTCCGACGCGAAAGCGGTGGTTCGATGGAGAACGGTGGTCGAGATACCGGAGATCCTCGGCTCTGACCGCGGTCATCGCGCGCTCGTCGAGATCGTAAGCCCCGAACTCTCGACGGCCGAGTTGTCGCACGAGACAAACTCGACGACAGCGGGGCGCGACCTGCTGACTGCGCCTGAAATCCTCCTGACGCAGATGATCATTCTGAACACGCAGGAGGCACACCGTATTGACGTGGAACGAGTCGAGGTGCTGGTCGACAAACGCCGCGAAGGCGCTCGTTCCGTCCCGCCCGAGCGCGGCCAAACCAGACGTAGACACCAACTCCGCGAGTTTCCTCGCCGAAAGCACCGGAGTCTCGCGGAATCGGAAGCAAGCCGAACCGACGCCAAACGAGACCTCGGGGGTCTGTTTTCGCTCGGCGGCGGGCTGTTTTATTTTCTTTTTCCCTAATTCTGGCTGCTGCTGGCGAGCGATCATCTTACACTCTCCTTTGTGAGTCGGCCAGTGTCTCGTCTGACATAGTTTCGAGCAGTACTTTACCATCTGACATCACATGCACTTGCGAAGCACGCGGGCAGTCGACGCCCGGATCGTGCATCCCGGACCGCTGCATCGGCGAGAGAGCACCTCCGCCCTGGCCTCGGCAGTTTCGGCGCGGCGAGTCGTCGCGCGGCGACCTGAAGCAACGCCCCGTGCTTCACGGGATCAACGGCGACGCCGCGACGAACAGCTTGCTGGATCGAGTATAGGACGGCAGGTGCGACGTATCCTCGCGCGGCCGCCATCTCGCAGAAGCTCAGCGCGATCTCTCTCGAGTAATTCTGGAATCGTCGCCGGCGACTCGTCGACGGGATGTGACATCAGTCGGAGGATACCGGTCGCGCGGCTCACGAGCGCTTCGACGTGAAGGCGCTCGCAGGCAACACTCAGCCACTTGATCGATTCTTTAGGATTCTTCTCGACTCCCAAAAATCCCCGCGCGAACGCGTCGCTCAGGAGAAGCACCGCGTGAGCCGACGACTCGTCCTCGACCGCCGCGACCAACGACTCGATCGTCGCGTCGCGTATCTCTTCGTTCGCGTAATCCTCGAGGAGTGCCGCTTGCGCCTCTGGCGACGCGGGCACCGCGTCCTTGGTTCTTGTGGTGAGTCGCCGCTGATGCAGTGTCACGGCGAAGTCCCGGACTTCCGGCAGCACTGGCCTGGTCCACCGCAGCTTTCGAGCGACGGACCGAAACAGAGGGTCAGTATCGGACAGCTTGTGCACCTCAAAATTCAAGCAACCGGTTGGAGACCAACAACTCGGACACCGCGACTTTCTTTTCGGGCGCGGCTTCAACTTGGCTTCAAGCGCTATGACGCTTTTGCAATCCGAACTCTCGTTGCGTCGTCGTCTAGTTCTCGGAGTGAGCTTCTTCACACGACTAGAACGCGCAACACTCTCTCCGCTCACGACGACCTCAACATAATATCATTCTGCAGTTCTGGGCCAATATGGCAGCGCCGCCGACGACGTAAAAGCCAAAAGACATCAACATCGACGACGGCAAGTCGCGCACTGCGATCCGTCGACCTATTCAGACGCTTCTCGTAAAAGCCAGTACTTCAATGCTGTCTTGCAAAAAGATTCGCCTCTGCGACACCGCCTGCGTTTCTTCGTTGGCTTTTTGATCTGACGAATGATCTGACGAGCCTGCTAACCCGACCCAACGCCGCAAGATTCTCCACCACCAAGCAGCCGGTGGTCACAAGGAAGACTTAAAAGGGGCAGCCTTCCAACTTCCAGCGGCCGTGCGAAGTACAATACGTGCCTCAGCTCGCGTCCTCATACGAGCGTGCGCCGTTACCGTACCCAAAACGCTCGAAGCCAGTCCCCATCGCCAAGTGCGCTCTGCTCTAAGATTATCGGCTTCCTTTTTTTACCATCACGACGGTTGCCGTGCGCGTATCGCTCCAATCTGGGACCTCAAAATATCATATCCGGCGCTCAAGTGCCAAACGCATCATTCTGACTGACGCCTTGTCCGGCGTTCCAACAACAAAGTCCACGAAATCGTGCTCAACAAACCTCCAGTACTACGTGGCCCAGGCACTTCGTATGCGAAGGGGCGAAATCGCGTCACCCCTCGCGGTACTCGACGACAGTCGCGCTCGCCTACCGCGGTCCTTGCGGCAACATCACATCGCTCCTAGACTCTTCAAACACCGTCGAGGTGATGGTGGCTGTTATGACCAAGGCCCGCGGGTAGTCCGTCCACACGCACCACGGCTCACATGATGTCCCATGGTCAAGCCTTGCCATTGTCAACCTTCACAAAATTTGTCATGAACATCGTGTCCTTCCTTCTTTCCCGGGCGGGCCCTTTTTAGTAGCCCGCGCACCTCAAAATTCATTCAAGCTGTTGGTTGGTTGTTGACAAGCGTAGAGGCTCAAGGTTGTACAGAGTGTGGTTTGACAAGGGGTTAAAAAGGTCGACTGCTGCTAAGAGGGCCAACGGGAGCACGCAGGGTGTTCGGTGGGTATGGGGGATTTACGTGTGGAGACGCGGGGGATGCCGGGAAAGCATGCTCAAGGGGTATTCGAGAGGGCGCCGTCGAAGAGGGGGGCGGGGACAGCACGCGAGGAGTGGCGGTGTTTAAAGGGCGCAGGTAACTTCGAGGGCTGCAAGGACCCGTGAAGCGCGTTGTGGTCCGGCACCCCGTGGGGAAGAATGGGGAGCTGGAAGCAATGAAGGGAGGAAATGGGTGTGGGATGGAGATGCGAGGGGTAAGGAGGGATCCAGAGGGAATTTTTGAATTGATAAATTGAAGAAGCAAGCAGAAAATCAACAACACTGGACGGTAAGGTGGCATACGCGGACGGCAGGAGGCCTTGTTGACATAGACGCAGAGGAATAAGAAGGGCGCAGAACGTGGGCACAAGGAAGGAGCGAAAATAAAAGAGAGCAAGGCCAAAAGAGAGGGAGGGGGAGTGTAGGAAGAGAACGGGAGGGAGGGGTACCTCCTGGGATTTTCCAGTTCCGTTATTGAACGAGAAGACCATCCGAAAGCAGTACTATCGAATCGCCGAGTGAGCGGGGCCACTCGTCGGAGTAATAATAAGTCCGGTGGAAAATGGTATGACTACCACGCGGTGGCAGCCAGCGAGCTTTTTTTTTTTTAAAAGCCTGCTCCACAATATCCTCCTTTCCAGAGAAACGTAAGTTGCCCCTTCGCTCACTCTGGTCGTCGCTACTCCGGGCTGGCACCCCCGCCCCTACAAAAAAAGAACCTTATAGTTATTAGGTATAAAAAGGCGCGTCGTGAAATTATTAGATAAAAACATAGAGGGCGTATTCGAGGTAGAAGAGGTCCCATATCTTCTTGTAAAAGCGCTTGAGGGCGGAGGTAAGGTCGGTTGCCTTCAATTTGGCATATAGTCGAAAGTTGTTGAGCAAAGCGGCCGCGAGGGCAAGGTGGGCGCCGAGCATGAGCGCGGGTCGTCGGAAGGAGGAAGAAAAGAGGGCTGCCTGAGCGACGGCGGAGGCGTAGTTCAACAAAAGCACGGCCGTCGCGGCCTTGACAACGAGGTTGGGTCCGAGTCTGGTCGCAAAAGTCTGTACTTTGAACTTTGCGTCACCCTCGACGTCGGGCAAGTCCTTTGTGACGGCGATGACGGCGGCGAAGACGGTCATAAAACGCGAAATGAAAGCGACGGCGGGGGACCACCTGAAGGGCTGGCCGAGGGCCTCGAGAGCTGCGTAGTAGACCCCGAAATTTAGCAGAAATCCGCGGCACACCGCAATAGTCGCGCCCGCGACGAGAGGTCCCCTTTTCTTGAGGTCGAACGGGGGAACGCTGTAGAGGACTCCCAGCGTCGTCCCCAGCACGTACAATTTGAAAATGAAAGGGGAAAAAGCGGCGTAGCACAAGATGGGCCCCGCCAGCCCGCAGGCACCGAGAAGCGCCCAGGCTGTCCTCGTCGAGAGCTCGCCGGCAGCTATCGGTAGGAAGGGTTTGTTGACGCGGTCGATGTCCTGGTCGTAGATCTGGTTGATGCCCACGATCAGCGCGTTGGCACTCAAGAGCGCGACGACTCCCACCATAGCACGGGGTACGAGCTGCCAGTCGAACACGGCCCCGGTGTCGGTGATGGCCTTGGTCACCCCGCAGAGAGCGCCGAGCATGGTCCCGCGAATCGTGTGAGGTCGTACGAACTTGTACACGGCTCCGGCGAAGGACTTGCCATCGACGCTCGCCTCGTCGAGACCCGCGGTAGCGGCGAAACTTCGCGTCGGGACCGCCGGGAGCGCGGTTGGAGAACGGAACGCCTGCGCCGCGACGAGGAGGTACAACAGCAACATCAATGACGTCAGCTGTATCCTTACCCTCATACACCAAAAAAAAAGAAAGTTCAAGAAGAGAAGAAGAAAAACCGTTTTCAACAGATACGAAAAGAGACTGGATGCAGCAGCGAAACAGCTGTCACGACGTTTCGTTGGCTCGAGACAATGATAAACCAAGGCCATCTCATCGCCCGCGCGTCAAAAGCGTCCACGCTCCGTTCCGCCGGAAGCTCCGGCTACTTCTTCTTCTGCAAGCGCATTAGAGAACAGTAAAAATCATTGTGCCTCTGGTAGAGAATGGTGGCAGTGGTAGTGCTGCCTTTCGTCTTGTCCTCTACCGACACAAAGGGCAGCACGGTGTACGACACACAGCGATTTTGGGGTTGTAAGTGTGAGAGTGAGGGTAAGAGGGGGGGGGGGGTCCTAACCCTAAATGGAATTTGCTATCTCTACGCCCTCGCAGATTGAACTCGGGTGATGAGCGAAATCTGGGACAAACAAAACAAATGTCTGGCCAAGGACAAATGGATGTCGAGTCGTGAGGAGGCGTTGAAGGAAAGTGTGCGAAGTGCATGAAAGAGATAGTAACTAACTAACCAACTAACTTCAGACCTCTCCCGAGCATGGGAGCCAGGCCGGACCGACAGGAGCCAGTCCGGAATCACGGGCCTGTAGACGAGGAGCGCCGAAAGGTCGGTCGGCGGAGAATGACCATCAAGCTTGTCGCCATGCGACGAGGAGACCGCGATGTGACTGACAACCAACTCGTCGATAACCTTCCGTCTTCGCCCCCCGGCCATACCCCGTCCCACTGCGAACGTTCCGGCTGCCAACCGGCCCGCCCGGGAGGCGAATAGGTGCCAACCTACGCCGGGAGGGAGGATGCCCGCGCAAGGCTCAGGATTCATGAGGCACCGTCCTCCATCGCAACCGCAGTCGGCGATCAGGGTGAAAGAGATAGAGGAAAACGAAACGCAGGTAGAGGTGTGTGTGAGAAAGAGCGTGAAGTCGAGTGTAGAATAGGTTAAGAGGGGAAGCAAAAGAAAGAGGGTATTACAAGAAGAGGTGGATGATCAAAGAAAGGAAAAAGCATCGATCGTGATTAAGAAGAAAAGTGGGGGAAGATGCTAGGTAGGCTAACGATGAAGTATGGCGAATGTTGTGCGAGAGATCAGATCATCATCTTGCTCAGTGGCTAATGAGATAGGGGACGGTGCGTGCCGGTGGATAAATCCTAAGTGGCTGGGGGAGCATCTGAGTAGAGCGGGTGGTCTCACGAATAATAACAGGAGGGATAATGGGTCAGGCAGTCGGGAATTGTGCAGCAGACCAATGGTTGATCGAGAAGCGAATAGTGAAGGTGGTCGTAGGGATGAGGTTCTATCGTGACTAAAGTTTTGCTAGTAAAGATTTGACGATGTGACGGAGCGCCAGCGTGATCCCATGAAGAGATATGGCCATTTAACCAAATCGGTTTCGACATGGTAAGGTAATCGTCGTAATGAGAGCGAGTAAGGCGGAGCTGTTTCTGGAAGATGAGGGAACCAGAATTGCCTGTCACATACGTGTCGAAGCTGTCGTCCTGAGTGTAGCGTGGGACAGCTGAAACTAGGCTATGAGCGTGTAAAGTGATATGGGTGTAATCGTAGTTCGATGACGATATCGTTATAAAGTTCTCTGGGGTTGGCCGTAAATATGAAAACTCTAAATTTGCTGTAGACTTGGGTTCGTAGTCTCGTGTAAGTCGCCAGTGGCTATCATCGAAAGATGATTGGGCGGAGACTGAGGTTTGCGAGTGTATCGAGTATGATGGTGGATGCAGGCGCGTGTCCTGTGCTGACGAGTCGGTGCCCTGTGCAGAAAATGCAGAAGAGTCGGGCAACAGAAGAGAATGCCTGAAGGCGATGGACTGCTTGAAGATAGTATCCGTGCCAGGGGGGGAGTTGACTTCGAATGTATGGTCAAAGTCGCATCGTGCGTGTTCTATGTTGCAAAGTAATCCTGAACTGTGACAATCGACTGATCTATTCATTTCATGTCCGGAATCGTTTTCATCAGAATCAAACGAAGCGTTTTCACCAGAATCAAACTTCCCTTGATGTACAAGCGCGAGGGAGCGTGCTGCATCCCTGGTGAATCGTGCAGTGACTGAAAGGGGAGACATTCGACAGAACGGTGTTGTCGATAGGCGAGAGCTGTACAGTATACAACGTGTAGGGAGCGTATGTTTCAAGAGAGGATTAATCTGTGGACGGGGGATGTCCGAAGAATGAACATGATGTGAGGTCCTGTCCATAATGCGAGAACTGTCCGGCAATGAGTCATGCGAGACTGTGGCTAGCAGCGAGTGTGTTGGAATGAAGAAGTAGATAGGCATGGCAGTTAACTTCCCTTGATTCGTAACATAACTGGGTGGGGCGAGCGGTGTGCGGCAGTGACATTTGGTGGAATGCTGAGAGCGTAGCGCGTGTCCAACCTGTGGAGATTGGGGGTTATCCTCGTGGGTGCTACGGAAAGCGTCGGCTGGGTGCGAATCGCAATGGCGGCTGTTGGGCTCAGAATTCTGCAAGATGGAACCTGCAGTGCGAACGGAGAGGAGCAAACCGAGTGCGCCATAAGAGCGTAATACGCTAGTGCAGTCTGAGCTGTGTCCGAAGCATGATTCCGATAACAATGTCGACAGATGCGAGATATGATCAGAACTGGACGAGGATTTCGCGTGAAGTTGTGTTGTAACCGAACCATAGTGGTGCAGAGCTTCAACGTCAAGCATAGTGCTGGGAGGGACGTGAAAAGATGTGAGCAAAGGACTCTGCGTGCGGATATCATTCGGTGGCGGGCATTTATTGCGCGAGACTGGCGATAACTGCGACGTGTGGCGTTGGCGTGATAGAACTTCTTTTGCATATGGCTGCATGCTGGATAAAATCGAGCGAGGGTGGAATGCTGGAACTTGAGAGGTCTGACCTGCGATAGATTGACGGAGGAGCGTGGGAGGCTCTGAATTGCATTGATGACGGAACTTAGTGTCATCACAAATCGTCGGGGATTTGGTCGTCGGGAGTCGCGTTGAAGCGGGGAGGAACGACGAATACTCATCAGGTCTTGGCGTGTGACAGAGGTCCTTAGAAAGAGGGACTTCGGTACGTGCCTTGAATTGAGTTCCGATGTAGCCAGAGTAGCCATAGGAGGCATGACTGATACGAATCGAAACGAATCTTGTCGTCGGTGGAAAACTAATGCGCCCTCGTAATTCGAACTGGGTGAAATCTTCGAATTGCCGGTGAGACCGAGAGACCATGATTGCGAAACGAGCGCAGAGCCGGGCGGCGGTCGGAGGAGGCGCTTCAGCGGTGGCTGAGACGACAGTGTTCTGCGTATCATGAATCAAAGGTGTTTGGGCATCGTACTGTGCGACAAGCGAGCGTGCGTCTCAGTTGACTGTGAGTGTACCATGGGTATGGCGCAATGTTTGTAGTCTAAACCGAGAGGGGCGGTGAGCGTGCCGTCGCGAGTGCATTGTAGCCTGTGCGGTGTCTGGGCTTTAATCGGAATATGACATATGACGTCATACAAAGCGATGGGAGCTGAATCAGACGTGATGGGACTGGCTAGTAGTGCCGGGAGCAGCATGTCGGGGGTAGCGCTCAGAGATGAGGGTGGAACGCAGTCCACTTCTATCTTGGTTGCCGTGTGTCGCGGTACTATGGGCGTAAACAAATGACATGAAGTAAATGCTTGTGTCCCAAACGAGAATGCGGTTATAGTCGCATGGGAAGGTTGCATTTTGTCTCTGCTGCAGTCAAATGCTTTGGAGGAAACCAATGGAGAAACCACGAGCACATGGGTGGCGTCTGGTGGCCAAAGTTCCTGTGGGAGTGGTTGAGGTGACTCCAAAGTAGGATTCCTTCTTGGGTATGACTCAAGCGTTGCGATGAGTTCATGCTCGAGATCATAGTCGTCCATTAGATGACTTGAGGTGGTCGCGAATGAGCGATACGTCGACCTGGTGTCAGGGAGACCGAGGTGGTGCAGTGACCTGACTGGCTGAGGTAGCCGTGCTGGTAAGATTCCAGCGGGTGCGCATAACTCTGCAGAGTGCTGACATTGGCTTGTGCCTGATCTGCAGTCGTGCAGGGAGGCGAGATCGTCTGTGCTAATACGGATTGCAGCGACAGGGAAGGGTCAGGTGCCTGGGGGGCTGAGAGGCGGCCTTTGTCTTCCAGAGGCGAAGGGGTCAAGCAAAGCTGTAGCTTCGTCTCGTCGTGATCGGATAGGCGCAATGAGCTTGTGCGCATGATCGTGGTGCGCTTACCTGTGTCTTCATGATGTACCTTTGTGTCCTGTGGTGGTGCTTCTGCGAGCGGGACATATCTTAAGGATTGGTCCATCGGATGGGGTGCATCAGCTATGAATGAGACAGGAGCCAGTAGCAGTGCAAGGTCAGGTGACAGAACGTTTGCGTGGTCGAGTAATTGAGCGTTGGACCTGAGCATCGTCTGCATAGTCTGGAACCGTGCTGTGCAGTTGGTTTGCGTTGTCTCGTCTGCTACATCAATGAGCTGGCTGGTGTAGCTGGCCGTTGTGGTCTTATCTTTCGTCTTGTCGTCCAATAGAGACTGCGAGATAGTACTGGTTGCTATGTGCGAGACTTTAAGTAGCTGTTGAGCAGCTGTTGAGAGCTGAGTGCTCTCTTGTCTGGCAGTTTCTGTGGCTTTGGAGTTCCAGAGACATGATTGCGCAGCTTCAGACGTCTTGGCATTGGGGATTGCCATAAAGTAACTCGTAAGTTCAAAGTCGGACGTCGGAAAATGCATCGAAAGACCTGTGAGGTCACCAATTGAAATACGCCCTCGTAAGGCGTGCGCGACGTGGTGCGGGCGCGAGCGACTTATGTTGGTGATCTGAAGGTCGTGAGATACGTTGCGGCGCGGAGTGTCGGTGGAAATGACGAGTGTCGTGGTGTTAGAGGCGGTGACGCGGAGAGCATCGAAAAGCGTGTCATGCTCCAAGAGCAAAAGCGCGTGATGCGGGTGGTCCGAAGTCAGTGCCAAAGGAGTGTGGCTCGCGGCTGACCTGTCTGCAAGGTAGGGCAGATGGGCGCGTGAGCTGAGATCCCGTGGTGGAGAGTATCCGGCCTGAAATGCTTGGGGTCCAGTGCGGGAATTCGAAAAGAGGGGTCGCCGAAGGAGAGTGCAGTAGAACCAAGGGCGATGTAAGGGTCAGTCCTGCTGGGTGCATCCTCAATAGCGGAGATGCTGGGACCAGAGCGGTGAGTGCCGTAGTGACCAGGGTTGCCCTTAGGCGTGTAGAGCATTCGAAGGTGCGGGCATGTGACATGCGTCCTCAAATGAGGAGTGACGTGCTGAGCGATAAGACGCTTTTGAGGGAGGCAACGTACGTGACTTGGGTGCATGTTTGTGGTGGAGCCGGCAGCTGGCGTGGAACGTTTGTCGTGCATTCCAGTGATGCGAAAATGCTTACAGAAGTGGTTCAGTTGGAGCGAGTCTGTGCATAGTGCGCGGAGAATGTTTCCTGAGAGCGCAACGTCGATTTTCCGGAGGCAGCGCAAGCGTGTGGCGTCCAGAAGAGAGCTATGCAAGGGGACATACAGGACCGAAGTGGTCGCAATGGAATCGTGCATAGTTTGCGGCTGATCGGGTCGTTCAGAACTCTCGAAATCTGTGTCTGTTACTGCAGCCATGGGGAAAGCTTTCCAGAGGCTTGGTCGCGGTGAGACATAAGGATCGGCAGCCGAAAGGATTGCGTCCTCTGACCGAAAGTTGGGGAGCGGGTGATCAGGTGCTGCGACTGGTGCTCGTGCGAAGACATCCATCAAATCGTTACATGGTGGTCGCAGATGGGTCCATGCAACCTGCTGAGCAGTGTCATCCAGTGCATCCGACCGAGAAGGTGGATGGTGGGTGCAGCAGCAAGCGCCGGTGAGCGGCAGTGCGCGCCTGTCTTCGAGGAGGAGGCGGCGAGGCGGAACCAGCTTCGAAGTGATCGGGAGCTGCTGATCGAGAGATATCGAACAAGGCGGGAGTGCCTGGTGAATCTGAGCTGATACCTGCAGGTGCGGTGAGTGCCTGCGAGTATGGTGACCGTGGGACCGTTGACAGCGTGTCTTGTCCTTGTGGATACGGCATTGCTGGGTCATTGGTGGTGCTTGGATCAGGCGGCTGATCTGGAATGGTCGAGGAGACCATCTTCGAGACTAGTGAAGTGGGTCTTGCTTCTTCGCTGTATGCATCATACCAGGAGACTGAATCAGAGGGGATGTTGTCAGTGGCCTGCGGCTCTTGTGCCTGGGGCATAGAATACGGCGGAGCCTTAGGTTCTTGGGTGTGGTTGCCATAGTCGATGTAGGCATAATACTCGGGAACATCTCGAGGTGTCTTGTTCTTTGACTTGTCGAAAGTGGGAACGAGGTGGCTTGGTGTTTCTTCGACAAGATTGCTTCCTGGGCCGTTGTGCCCGAAGAGAGAAGAAGCCCTTATGCATGTCTTGGCAGCATGATGGTGAGCATGACCATCAGGCAAAGAGCTGTCTTTTGATAGTTCGGAACTTGTCGACTCTTGATGTGGGTGGTCTTGATTCTTGGTGGGACTTTGCACGTGGTGATCGTCGCTGGTGGTAGGGGTACGGTCGCCGGTGTTGAATGTACGCCCTCGCAACTCGGACGCGGGGATGTGGTCGAGTTGGAATGAACCAGGTGGCTGATAAGGCGAGCGGGTGCAAAGGGGTTCAGGGGGTGCCAAAGAGGCGAAGAGTGAGTGGGTAGAGGAGGAGGGGCCAGAGATGGCGGGGGGTTGAGAACAGAGAGACGGAGTGGGTGGTGAACCAGGAGAACCAGGTCCGGGGCATCCGTGGAGGTGGTGATGATACTCGGGGAGAATCGGGGGAGAGGCATTGGAGGTTGGTTCGGAAGGGGATGAAGGTTGGTTGTTGATGGGGAAAGGAGGTGAAAGATGCGATGCAGCATCTTTGGTGGGGTTGGTGGCATCCAAGGAGGTAAGAATGGTTTGGAGGACGGCGTTGGTTTCAAAGTGGGAGTTGCGGATGTCAGCGTGGGCAGTTTCGAGTGCCTTGAGCTGGGTGTGGGTGAGATGGAGTTCAGCGTGGGTGGAGACCAGTTCGTCGGCTTGGATGGCGAGCTGGGCAGTGGCGAAAGCCAGGGCGGCGTCGGTGATGGTGAGTTTGTTGGCTGTGGAGGACAAAGCGTCATCCTTGCGAATGAGCATGGCCTTGGTTGCGGCCAATTCAGCGGTTTGGGAGCGGAATGCAGCCTTAGTGGTGGCCAACTCGCGTTGGAGCGCAGACGGAGGTGCATTGGAACTTTGAGAAAGGAGGTGGGTTTTTGCTCGGGTGGAGACGGAGGAATGGTCGTAGTCGTGGAATGCGTAGTCACGCGGGTGGAGGGGCAAATCGGGGGAACAGCGACTTTCGAAAGGTGATGAAGGTCTGTCAGGAGGGGCCGATGGTTGGGCGGCAGTAGCTTGAGCCGCGGAAGGAGCTGTGGTAGAAATGGAAGTGCCGGGGCCGTCGTGGCCGTAGGTGGTATGGTCTTGTGGATGGAGAGGAAAGTCCTGAGGAGAGCGACTTGCGGAAGATGACGGATATCGGACAAGGGAATCCGACAGTGGGGCAGCAGGAGCTTGAGCCGCGGTGGGGGCTTGGTCAGGGATGAAGATGCCGGGGCCGTCGTGGCCGTACATGGCATGATCATCAAGGAGATGAGTGGTGCGGCGAGGGGGTTGACCAGGATGTTGGGGAACTTGTATGGATGATGTAGCGGGAGTCGCCGATAGTGGGGAGTGAGGCTCCAGCGAAGGAGGTGGAGGCTCCGGTGGGGTTGGTGGAGTGAAGGGAATAATGTTTATTGGTGGTGTTGTGTTCAACATTGCTGGTGCGATATTCGAACAAGGTGGAGTGTCCTCGCGAATGTGGGGTGTGCCAGGTTGTGGAGTAACCTTGTCGATGCCTGGGTCCGGAGGGAAGGCAGTGGGGTCTGAGACTTTGCCGTGGGGTGTTTGACATCCGGTGGGGTTGTCGGCAGGAGGGGGGGTGACCATCGAGATGATCGGGTCTTGGGTCGCGACTTCGTGAGAAGTTTGCTTGTGCTTGAGGGGAGTTGCCGTATGAACAGCTGGTTGGGGAGCTTGTTCAAGTTGCTCGTCATGATCGAGTTGTTGCACGTCCTGATCGAGTTGCTCGTCTTGAGCTTCGATTGCGGCAGCGAATTTTTCGGCGAGCGCAGCTCTTTCGGCAGCGTGTTTGGCTCTTAAGGTAGCGTGATCAGCGGCGGCGAGTTGATCAAGGAAATTAGCTTTGAACTGGTGCCAGAGAGCTTGTTGTGTAGCGAATTGCGTCGCTACTTCCAGACTCGGGACTTGTGGGTCGTGAGTCGCCATCGTTTTCGGGTTGCGTTTTGCGCGTTGTTGGTTGCCTTTCACACTTTTTCACACTTTTTCACCAGTAGCAAGCGATGAAACTTGACTACGGTCTTAAAACTTTCAGGAACTTCAGGAGATTGCAATTTTCTGGAAATCCTGAGTCTTTGTCCGAGACGTCGATCGAGATCGATGTCTTTCGGAGGACGTTTCTCTACCAGTACCGGACTGGGTCCAAAAAACCCAGAGAACAGTAAAAATCATCACTGTGCCTCTGGTAGAGAAGAATGGTGGCAGTGGTAGTGTGCTGCCTTTCGTCCTGTCCTCTAACGACGACACAAAGAGCAGCAGCACGGTGTACGACACAGCGCGATTTTGGGGTTGTAAGTGTGAGAGAGAGGTTAAGGGGGTTCCTATTCCTAAATGGAATTTTCTATCTCTACGCATGAAGATCACAAATAATTTTGAATTCGGTATTTTTTTTTTTGATCGATGAGGCGATCCTTACCCTCTTACCAACCGTGGAAAAAATTGTAAATTCGTAATAAAAACGCGAAGACCCGACGCTGGGTCGTCTTCTACAAAATGAGCGCGTCCGTTAGGGAGAAGGTGATCGCCTCGATCTCCCTCACAATCTCGGTCGGGGTTGCGGTCGCCGACCTGGTGCTGGATTGTCTCGTCGCGTCGCGATGGTGGGGCACGCCCGAGTTCCACGCGTACGCGGAACTCGTCATTATTTTCATCCTCGCCCACGCGGTAGTGCCGGCGTTCGCGATGGCCTTCAGGGTGGCATTGGAGGACACGTACGAGGGTGTCGAGGAAGCGATGGTGCTGTTCGTGCTGTTCGCGTCAAATCTCCACCTCCCTGTCTCGCTTTTCTTCGCGTTGCGCGACGCGTGGACGGACGGTTCCGAGCGACGACACTTCCTCGGCTGGTGCAAGTTCGTGGAGTTTTTTTTTGCGTGCCCGCAGCTCGCGCTCCAGTCGTACGCGACCGTCAACGAGTACTTTGGCAGCGACTACGACCAAGTCCAACGGATCGTTCGCGCTTCTCTCGTACTAGGCGTGGTCTCGATTGCAAATTTTTTTGCGACCCGTTGGTTCGAATCGTCTCTGGCCTGGTATGGTCTCGCCCACCTTTTTTTCGCGGCCATGCTCGTCGCACGCGTCGCGGTTTTTGTGGCTTTTTTTGTCGAGTTCGGAGCATTTGCCTGGATCTCGGTTTCGGCGGTTTTCGCGGTTCGAGCTGCTCTCGCGCGTAGCCAGGGGCACCGCATCGCCTTTGCGGTTCTCGCGTCCGCACTCCTCCCTATCAGTCAAGCCGATGATTCCGATGTCGCAACGAGAACCGTCCTGCATTCGTCGCTCGCCAAGCTCAACGCGCTCCTGTACGTCCTCGAGATATCCAGCCTCCTTCTCATCCTCGTGGTCCTCCCGAGCAGGGAGCACCGCGCGGACGTCAGCAACGAATATCTCCTCGTCTTTGGGCTCTTGCCCATGTCGTTTGGCCTCGTCATCTACGCGGTAACCTTCGTCGTGGAATACGACTTTTTTAATGCTCTGCGCGCGTCTTCTGAAAGCGAAGAGAGGGAAATGCACAGAGAAACCTCGATAACCACACCGAGACAATCCCACTGGCGACCTTCGATGCCTTTTTTTATCATCTACAGCAACGATTCTTGTTGAAACCTCGAGGCGACACTACTCGCGGCGAGAAGCAGGATTCAACACTGCTTGGCTCCTCGAACACCCCTTCTTCTTCTTCTTCTTCTTCTTCTTCTTCTTCTTCTTCTTCTTCGAATTATTATAGTATTAAAGGGGCGGGCACCTTTTGAAATTTCCCTACACACGACTTATTATTATTGCTAATGCGTTTTGACGGTCGGGCACACCAGGTGGTGCGACTACCCCTGGTCACCACCGAGCACAATAATATCATCGGCTCCTTTTTTTTGCCCGTCGGCAGATCTGTGGTTGTTATTAAGAGCCCCGGCTACACGGAAAGAAGAGCACGCGGTGCAGGACCGCGCTTAAGCTTAATCCTTTGGGCAACCAACGAGCAGCTGTCTGCGTTTGCCGACAACAAGACTTTCTTTCTTTCTTTGACGGCGGCGTTTCTGGGGGCACTCCGAGACCGTTGGCCCAAATTCCCCCGTCGGAAGAAGAGCCGGTACATCAGTACTCGGGTTCGCCGGCGCGGCGCGCGTGGGGGCACAGGAGGCTCGACTCACACCAGATCAAACAACATGGTGATCACTTCGAGTTCGTTACTATCCTCCGATGTGCGTCTGAGACTACCACTACGAGGGCCGCCCGGAGGATTCGCCTGTCTTGCTCAATCGACCGCCAGCAACATGCACGACGATTTCTTCGCGCCGCGCCGAAACGGTGCTCTCTGTTGCAACGTTGGCAAACACTGTCCCGGAAGGCGCAGCGTCAATTAAACTGCAACAAGTACTGGTGTAGTACTGGACTAAAAGTATGAGCAACAGCGCCGTGGGGTCGGTCAGGCTTGTGACTCGACGAGTACCTCGTGCGCTGGACATGGTATGGTTGTTGTTAAATGGAGGCAGAAGGCAATTAAAATTTTGGACGCGCTGGGCAGGTTGTTGCGAGGGGCGATTTTGTTCGAATTTTTTGTACTGCGAAAACGTACGTACCAATGAGCTTTTAGCACGCAATCATTCTTGGGCATCAAACGCCCGACATAAGGAGTTTCATTTCACCCCCAGAGGTATGCCCCGTGGTTTTACGTTGTAAAAGAAGGCGATAATCGTCAAGCCCCTAAAGTGTACAAGGTATACAAACTATGTATGTATGTGGGTATTGTTGAGAATGCACTAATACAAGTAATTTTGGCAGCAGCCGCCTTTGTGTATACAGCAGTTTCGCGAAACAGTAGTGTACCCCCTCCTCTGTAGTGCTCCTGCTGCTAGAAAGGGTAAAGGGTGAACGACGTCGTAAAGTTGGTGGCCCTTACCCTTTTAGAGTTCTTCTAATATGGCGGATCCTCCGCGATGGGAATGGGAGGAGGATATGTTATACGAAGTGCCCCCCCGACGTTGCAAGTGCATGCGGGCCGAGTGCAGCGCCATCGAAGAGGAAACCAAGTTCGCGGCATGCGCCAAGTGCGGCGTCAAGTTCTGCTCGCGCGAATGTCTGGTCGCGGACTGGAAGGGTGGTGTCCATAAGAGCATGTGCGGCCCTCTCAAGGTGCTTCGCTCTGGGTTTTCAAAGGAGCTGAGACGTTCGACGGTCCTGAAGGTCGTCGTCCGCATTCGAATGTACGCGTTCCCCTTCTTTTTGTGTCACAAACGCCAAAGTTCTGGCGGCGCGCTGTTTGTTCAATCGAATCAGTTACTCGAAGACTTTTACTTTGAACCAAACGTCAACCGCTACGGCGAACGCACCAACCGCAGCGTCCACGTGTCCTTCATCACCCCCGAAGAGTTCGACGAGGTCGGCGGCTACGACTTCGAGCTCGCGTTGGCGAGAGCCGCGCTGCGACGCGCCGTCGCCGCTAACCCCAGAGACCAAGACGTTGTTGCCTTGATGAAGTTTAGGTGTGGCTACGTGTGTGTTGTCGTCCTTCCCATATGCCCCGACGTCCGCATCTGCCGCAATTTGGCGTCGGACTACCTCGACAAACCTCCGGCGCTGCAGCTCAACCTCGACGAATTGTAGTAGGATGCTCGCCGCAGGAACCACGTCCTGCAAGAGAACGCGGTCATGAAATAGAAGACGCGCGGATTTATTTGCGCATGTTTTTAATTTCCTCGCGGTAAGTGGTTGTTTCGCAAGGGACCCTTGTTTGGTCGGCGGCGCTGGCGCTGGATCATTCATCCCTCGGCGGCGGCGGCGGCGGCGGCGCCTGGTGTCGAGCCGCCCTTTGCGAAACATAAAAGTGTTCTGAAGAACAAGTCCGTCCCAAAAAGCAGGGATCATGATATCCTGAATGAACCCCACTAGGATTTGATTTGCGCCGGACTCATCTCGTCTTGCGACACATACCTCCGTCTTCTTGAAAGGATGTCGCCACAATGCTGTATTCGGGGGGGAGGTACGAATAGGGTTAGAATAGGGCACAGGAGATTTGAAGTATGTCATCAGAGGAGGCGACGGCGCTGGTGCCCTCCCAGCAGCAGAAGGCTCCCCCGGTCGGGAAGATGGAAGCGTTGACGGGGCTGCGCGGGGTCATGGCCGTGTACGTGGTGCGTCGCCCGACTCGACCTGAAAACTGTTCTTTGACTAGGTTGTTTACCACTTCTTCGGAGATTTTCGGAACGGCGAACTCCTCGGAACGAAAAGTGCGGATAGGCTCGTGGGCCACGGGTTCGTGGCCGTGACCTTTTTTTTTCAGCTCTCGGGGTTTGTCAACACCGCTGTAGCCGAATCGCGCGGTGCGGACTACGGCGAACGCTTCCGACGCCGGTTCTGGAGGAGGCGCGCGGCGCGCTTAGCGCCCGCGTATTTCGCGAGCATGCTGTTATTCGCGCCGTTGGTCTGGTTTGCGTGGCCGCCGTCGACGCCGCCCTTCGACGCCCGGGTGGCGCGCTTTGCCGCCCTCGCGACAACCCCTCTCGGGCTCCAGACGTGGGCGCCGTATCCTTTGTGGAGACTCGCGAACTATCCAGCCTGGGCCGTTTCGTGCGAATTGTTCTTCTACCTCGCGTTTCCGTTTTTGGCCCCGCGCCTCCGCACCTCGTGGCCGGCGACCATGCTGGTGGTGTTGGGGATGGCCCAGTTTGCGACGTCGGCCGCCGCGTACTCGCTGCTCGGCGCGACGCCCCTCGCCGCCGACGTCGTCTACGTCTGGCCCGTCGTGCGTATTTTCGAGTTCGCCCAAGGCATTGTCTTGGGGTTCTGGCGACCGCACTTTTTTGCCCACGCGGTCGACGTCGCGGCCGCGTTGGTGATCGCGCTCCTAATCGCCGTTCCTCGATCTTGGCCGCCCGCGTGCGTTACCCTCGTCCTCCAGCTCCCCGTCGCCTTTCTGATCGCCTCCGCCGCCCACGACCAGGGGCTTATCGCATACCTCTGCCGCTCCCGCACGGCGATTGTTGCCGGGGAAATATCCTACTGCACCTACCTCCTCCAAGCTCCTTTGATGTTGGCCCTCCTCTGGTGCCTCGACCCCGCCCACGACCTCCCCGCCATCTTCGACATGCTCCTCGCCCGCGCGATCGGCGAGCGCCCGCCCTCCCCTATCCTCCCGCTCTCCGCTCTCCCGCTCGTCCTCCTCTCGCTCCACACGGTCGCCAAGTTTCTCTACGATTTCCTCGAGCTTCCTGCTTTGAGCTACTTGACGGCAGACTCGCCGCCGCTTCCCAAAGAAAGAGGTCCCGAAACCCCGGTGGTCTGCTGAAACAACAACGAACAACTCTCTTTCTTTCTTTCTTTCTTTCTTTCTTTTACGACGCATCGACTCTTCTCCCTCTCTCTATTATTCAAGGAGGAGGAGGAGGAGGAGGAGGAGGAGGAGGAGGCATACTAGTAGCTTATATTCATCCACGCCGCTATGACGATTTTTTTGCTGGTCGGATCAGAAGGCACCCCGGGTTGGCGCGCACGCGGCGACACTCGACCAGGCCTCTGAACTCGGCCCCTCGCAGCATATCGAGAATCGCGGGACGGACGAGCGCCACACCACCTTCGCTGTGCTTTCCCCACCCCGTGATCACAGCCAAGTCGCCCTTGACCGAAACGTCGTGAAAGCGCCGATCTCCGGGACGACGCGCCATGTCCCGGATTGCGAGGCGGACGAGGGTTTTCGCGACCGCCACCGGGAGACCGTGCAAGTCGAGGTCGCCATTCTTGTTCCAGCAACTTGAATAGCATCCCATACGAATTGAATGGACGAGCGTTGCTTCTGCGGCCTCGAGTTGTCCGGCCGACTCGCACGAGGAGATCGCGGGATTAAACGCCGTAGCGCACGGCTCGAGGCCGCGAGTTTGCATCTCGTCGAGCAGAGCAAGACCGGCTTCCCACTGCCCGCCCTTATCGCATGCCGAGATCGCTGCGCTATACGTGATCGCGTCGGGCACGAGATCGCGGCGTCGCATCTCCTCGAGCAGAGCGAGAGCCTCGTCGCACTCGCCGCGTTTCTCGCACGCCGAGATCATCGCGTTGTACGTTATGACGTTCGGTGCGAGGTCGCTGTCTCTCATCCGGTCGAGCAAGCCGAGAGCTTTCTCCAACTGGCCGCCTTTTTCGCACGCCGAGATCGCTGCGTTGTAGGTTATCACGTCGGACTCGACGCCGACCGCTCGCATCTCGTCCAGCAAAGAGAGAGCCGTTTCCCACTGCCCGCCCTTCTCGCACGCCGAGATTGACGCATTGTAGGTGATCACGTCGGGCGCGAGGTTATATTGTCGTCGCATCTCATCGAGCAGGCCGAGAGCCTTTTCCCACTGCCCGCCCTTCTCGCACGCCGAGATCGCCGAATTGTAGGAGATAACGTCGGGCTCGATCTCGCGCCGTCGCATCTCGACGAGCAGCGACAGCGCCTTCTCCCATTCTCCGCCCTTCTCGCACGCTGAGATCACGGCATTGTACGTGATCACGTCGGGGGCGAGGCCACGTTCGTACATCACGTCGAGCACCGAAAACGCCTCGTCCCGCCGGCCGCCCTTCTCGCACGCCGAGATGACCGAGTTGTACGTGATCACGCTAGGCTCGAGGCCACGTTGTTGCATCTCGTCCAGGAGCGAGAGCGCCTTGTCCCACTGCCCGCCCTTCTCGCACGCCGAGATTACAGCGCTGTATGTGATCACGTCAGGCGCGAGGCCCTCATGTCGCTGTAACTCTTCAAGTAAAGCACATGCTTTCTCCCACTGCCTGCCCTTCTCGCACGCCGAGATCGCTGCGCTATACGTGATCACGTCGGGAACGAGATCGCGCCGGCGGCGGCGGCCTCGGCGCATCTCGTCGAGCAGCTCGAGCGCCTTCTCCCACTGGCCACCCTTCTCGCACGCCGAGATCGAGGCATTGTACGCGATCACGTCCGGCTCGATGCCGTCTCGTCGTTGCATGTCGTCGAGCAGCGCGAGAGCCGGCTCCCACTGTTTACCTTTCTCGCACGCCGTGATCGCCGCGCTATACGTGATCACGTCCGGCGCGACGCCGCGGCGCCGCATCTCGTCGAGGAGCGCGAGGGCCTTCTCCCACTGGCCACCCTTCTCGCACGCCGATATCGAGGCATTGTACGTGATCACGTCCGGTTCGATGCCGAATTGTCGCATCTCGTCGAGCAGAGCCAGAGCCTTCTCCCATTGCCTGCCCTTTTCGCACGCCGAGATCGCGGCACTGTACGTGACCACGTCTGGTGCGACGTCGCGTCGTCGCATCTCCTCGAGCAGAGCCAAAGCTCTTGTCGTTTGCCGCATCCGTCCAAACGCGCTGATGACCATGTTGTAGTGCTTGACCGACTGCAGAGGACGGAGCTCTTTGAGCAGCGACTCGATCTCCGCCGGGCGCCTGACCCGTTTGAGGCGTTTAAACAAGTCGCCCGTCCCATTTCTTTTGGTTGCCGCAACAGCAACAACGCTTCGTCGCTTCGTGGCCAAGCAGGCGCGCCCGCCACTCGAAACGAGCCGGAGCATCTGAATGAGTGAATGTCGCGCAAAAATAAACGAGCCGTTGCAAACCAACAACAACATTCCGTTGCAATGGAGCAATCCTCGACATCGTCACAAGAAGAAGAATGAGCGCAATGAGCGCATCCTCTTCTGGCGGGACTGGTGGTGGTGGTTCTGGCGGCGCCGAGGAGAGCAGTGGACCCAAGTACCTGCGGGTGTCCCTGGGGTCCGGGCCCAAGCACATGGGGGCCGGGCTCGGTCAGGCCGTGACGTCGGTGGTTGGGGGCGTCGCCGCCGGTGCCGCATCGCTCGTGGCGGCCCCCGTGCTGGGTGCCAAGGAGGGTGGTGCCAAGGGGTTCGCGATGGGTCTGGGCGTGGGCATCGTGAGCGCCGTGGCGCTTCCCGTGGTGGGGGCCGTAAGCGGCGTCGGGTCGCTGGTGCGCGGCGTGGCGGCGACGCCCGAGGCGATGAAGGCGACTTCCGAAGGGAAGGAATGGGACGGAGAGAAGTGGATCTTGTATACGCTGGCGGAAGACCGCAGCATCCTGAGCGACGCGGCGAGTGCGGAACTCGCCGCGTACGTCGAAAAGTTGGCGAGTCAGGAGAAGGAGACGGACGAGGGGTCGTCCGAGACCGAGAAGAAGGAGGTGAAAGACGCGACGCTGTACGAGGAGCTGGGCGTATCGCCGAGCGCGAGCGAGGCGGAGATCAAGAAGGCGTACTACAAGCAGGCCCTCAAGTACCATCCCGACAAGCACCCCGGTCACGAGGCCAAGTTCCAGGCGATAAGTCGGGCGTACGAGGTGTTGTCGGACCCGCGGTCGCGCGAGCGGTACGACAATACGGGCGAACAGGATGGTGGCGAGGGCGCGTCGGCCGATCCGGCCACCTTCTTCGCCATGGTGTTCGGGTCGGAGCAGTTCGAGACCTACGTCGGGGAGCTGCAGATGGCGACGATGATGAAGGAGGAGCGGGACGTGGACGACGTCGAGGCGGACTTCCTGCAGCGTCGCCGGAGCGTCCAGCTCGCCGTCAATCTCATCGATATCCTGGCGCCCTTCGTCGTCGATGGCATGCCGAAACCCAAATTCAGCGCCAAGCTCAAGGCCGACACCGCCGATCTCGTATCGACGCCCTTCGGGACCGCGCTCGTCCGCGTCATCGCTTACGTGTACGGCACCGTCGCGTCGCGCTTCCTTGGCGGCGCGAGCGGCGCCGCGCTCTCGGTCTCGGACGCCGCGCACCGCGCCGGCAAGCGCCTCGAGATTGCCCAGGGCGCGGCGCGCGTGCTGTCGCGGTCATCCAAGGCGAAACGAGCGGCGACCAAGTCGGAGAAGGCGACGGCGGCCGAAGCGACCGCCGACGGCAAACCCCTCGAAGAAGCGACGGCGCTCATCGTCAGCGACAAGCACGGCGACTGGCAGTGCGTCTCCTACGCGAGCACCGAGGTCGCCGCGGCGGCCTTCAAGAAACTCCCCTACACCTACGCCTCGGTCCTCTACGTCAAGCGGGACGACGGTACCTGGCAACCCGTAAAGAGCTACGGAACGAATTTCGCGACCGACGCGATCAAGACGCAGGTCGCCGCGACCCTCGAGGCTGCCGGCGAGCTCTCGACCGCTTCGGTCGCCCAGACCGTCGCCAGGAGCCGCGAGGTTGAGATGATGGGCTCGGTCATCGAGGCGGCCTGGCGCGTGACGGTCGTCGACGTTGAAAATACCCTCCGCGACGCCACCTCCAAGTTGTTCCGCGACAAGGGCGTCGACGACAAGACGCGCAAACTCCGGGCCAAGGCCTTAAAGATCTTCGCGGAAGTCCTCAACGAGGCCGCCCTTAACTCTGGACACGGAGACAAACTCGTCTCCGACCTCATCGCCGAGCAAGCCTCCGCCTTCCAAGAAGCCCCTGTCGCCACCCCCCCTTCGGAAAACTCGACGACCCAATCCCCCTAAGAACCCTAGTCGACCCCCATGAAGCTATTTATACGTCTTGGTGTTGACCGCTTGCTTGCGCGCTTGCTTGCTTCGGGTAGGGTAGGGCAGGGTAGGTAGCTAGCTGTTTCAAGTTCCCATTGGAGGTCTTGAATCCTGCAGGCAGCCAGTCAGTCAGTCAGTCAGTCAGTCAGTAATGCGTGCGACAACAACACGGTTCTACAACGGTGTCGGGATATGATGAATGATTGCTCCACCGCCTCGCCGTTGCCTCGTACTTGATTTCGCCACAGTTTATTTTGTGGCGATTAATTATATCAGGCTATTAGATGTTGGCAACGGTGGATATTGCGCCAGCGGCCGTCGAGCACAAGCTGCTCCCGGCGGCGCAGGACTGCGCGCACACGCAGGCTGCCCTCGAGACGGCGGTGCGGCGGTTGTCGACGCCGGATCCGATTCTCGTCCAATCGGTCGAGCGGAAGCGGAAGAATGCGCGCCAGAAGCTCTTCGCAGCGATGAAGTTCGGAGGCTTCCGACGGTCGGAGAAGAAGGACGAGCCGAAGCGCTTCTCCTTTTTCGGGGGACGCTCGAGCGAGACCCCAAGCGCGGCGGTTAAAGTGTTTTCGCACATCACCGACGACGAGGCCGAGGATACTAAGGCGGGCGAGGAGACGCCCAAGGACGTCAAGCTTGCGGCGGAGGAGACGCCCGAGGACGTCAAGCTTGCGGCGGAGGAGGCGCCCAAGGACGTCGAGCTTGCGTCGGAGGAGACGCCCAAGGGCGTCGAGCTTGCGTCGGAGGAGACGCGAACGGTTGTGGAGCCCGAGACGCCGAAAAAGGCGTCCAAGGACCCGGAGGTGGAAGAGACTCCGCCCAAGGAGGCTCGGAAGCCGACACCGAACATACGCGTGTCAACCAAGGGTATCGGGCTCGTGGCGCACAACCACGAAGCAATGTTGATGGCCGAAGCTGAGCGACAACTCGCCCACGATCCTCTCCTCGTCCAACACGTGCAAGAGAAGCGGCGACGAGCTCGCACCAAGCTCAAGGCCATGTTTCTCTTTGCCAGCAAGTCCCAGGGCAGCAAGGCCTCGCCTCTCCGGGCCATTGCAGAGGCCGCCCTCGAGACGCGTGACGGGGTGCCGCAAGAAGCGGAGGAGGCGGCGGTTGAGGAGCAAGCAGCGGAGGAGGCGGCGGTTGAGGAGCAAGCAGCGGAGGAGGCGGCGGTTGAGGAGCAAGCAGCGGAGGAGGCGGCGGTTGAGGAGCAAGCAGCGGAGGAGGCGGCGGCGGTCGAGCAAGCAGCGGAGGAGGCAGCGGCGGTCCAGCAAGCAGTTGAGGAGGCGGCGGTTGAGGAGCAAGCAGCGGAGGAGGCAGCGGCGGTCCAGCAAGCAGCGGAGGAGGCGGCGGTTGAGGAGCAAGCAGCGGAGGAGGCGGCGGCGGTCGAGCAAGCAGCGGAGGCTGCGGCGGCGGTCGAGCAAGCAGCTGAGGAGGCGGCGGCGGTCCAGCAAGCAGCTGAGGAGGCGGCGGCGGTCCAGCAAGCAGAAGATGCTGCACCACCACCACCACCACCACAAGGTGCTGCTGCTGAACCGCCACCACCACCAGCACAAGGTGCGGAAGAGGCCGTTCTGCCAGCACCGCCCTCCGACGAGGCGAGCGCCCCTCGGGGAGAAAAGGAAGAAGCGCGAGTCGAGGCGAAGAAGAAGAGAAAAGTGCCCAAGGGCGAGACCCAGGACGCCAAGGCGGGGAGTTTGCTCGCCGAGCTGGGCGTGAAGCTGTCGAGGGCCGTGAAGGAGGAGGAGGACGAGGAGGTGCTGGTGATCCGGGCGTCGGCCGACCTGTGGCAGATCGGGCTCGCGGGCGACGACGCGCCCGAGTGGGAGTGCTTCCCGCGGGGGGAGATTGTCGAAAGCGGCGTCGAGGTGCTGTCGGCGTACTGGGAAGACCACAAGATCGCGCCGCCGCACGCGTTGTTCGTGGTGGAGCCGTCCGAGGAGGAGATCGCAAAATTCGCCGTCGAGGAGGTGGGGTTCGTCGCCGTCTCGATCGTGGACTCGCGGCACGCCATGCTGTACGAGCGGTCGACGCAGACGTCGGTGTGCGTCGACATTTCGACGAGGGGCGTCGGGTGCCTCGCCGCGTGGAACGGCCGCGTCTTGGGGGCTTCGCGATCCGACGACGTGTCGACCGACGCGGTCGCCGCGCTCGTCAAAACGTGCGTCGACAAGTGTCCGATCGACGCGCGGCGCGAGCTGCTGGAGAACGTGTACGTCGCGGGGGTCGTCGAACTTCTGGGCGAGGATCGCGAGCACGCCGCGGCGCAGATACTGAAGGGCGTCGGCGGCGGAGGCAAGGTGGTCATCCCCAAGCTCTACAAAACCTCGAGTTGGATCGGCGGCTCGAACCTCGCCGCCCTCGAGGAGGCCGCGGCCGCCTGGAAAACAACGTTTCCCGAAGACGTGGCGTGCGAGATGATGGACGCCTCGCGGCAATACCCGGGAACTGCGGGAGTTTACTGGGCACGCATCGCGGCGCCCGCGTCGTCGAAGGACGACGTCGTCGTCGTCGTAAGCGCCGCGACGGTCGCGGACTACGACGCGGAGCGCGAGGCCCTCGCGGCGACGGTCGCCGCGAAGGACGGGGAACGACCGTGGGCGCCCTTCCAAAAGCACCCCAGGCCCTGCGGGCCGTGGTGGCTCCCGCGGTGGGGTCCGCCGGCTCTCGCGCCAAAGCCGTCCGACGCCTCGGACGACGAGGCCCGCGAGCACCAGAAGGAGGAGGATAAAGCCGAGGAGGAGCCCGCGACGCCCAAGCCGGTGCACCTTCACTGCGTGGAGGCGACGGCGACGGCCGAGCGCGACGACGAGTTCGAAGCCTTCTGCGCTCAGACGCTCGCCGATTCGGAGCTCGGTTTCGAAGCCTTCGAGTCCGCCCTCGACGACCGCGCGGCCGCGCATCTCTTCAGCTGCTCTCAGATCGGCGAACTCGTGGACAAAGCTCCTACGACAAAAATCAAGCTCGCCGTCGTCGAAGTTCTGGCGAACCGCTGCCTCGACCCGGTCAAGGGCGCCTCCGTGGTCGCGCGGTTCGTCAACGCCACGGAAAAGGACCGCGCTTCGGCGGCGCTCGCGAAGCGCGACAAGGACCTCAAGCGCGCCGCGGCCGCGTCCTCGAGTCGAAAGAAGTCCTTGCTCATGGCTCGGGGTCGAGGCATCGCGTCCAAGCGACACTCAACGAAGCCCCACGAGGCGCCTCCCGACGCGCCGCCTTCTACCGAAGAAGAAAAGCCCAAGAACGCCGTGCTGAGCGCGATGCGGCGACGGAGCTCGGTGAAAGCCCGCGCGACGGCCGCCAAGCCTCCGAAGACAAAAGTGGAATCCCCGCAACGCCAGCCCAAAACACAGGCCTTCGCCTCGGCAAACCCGCTCGCGCGGCCCGCCGAGTCCCCGCCCCCCGCCGCCTCCCCGCCCCCCCCCGCCTCCCCGCCCCCTCCCTCGCCTCCCCCCAAGCCGCCCAAGTCCCCCCCCGCGGCGGCGACCTCCGAAGTGTCGCGAACCGACTCGCTGCGGCGCATGAGACTCGCCAACACGGCCGAGGGCGCCGACCTCGTCGCGGCCTGCGACAACGACGCGACCCGCACCCCGACCCGCGTCGCGGCGGCCGATCCCGAGCCGCCGACGACGCCCCCGACGACGTCGAGAGAGCCTGTTCCCCACGCGCCCGCGATCGACTGGACCCCGCAGGACGCGACCATCCTCCTCGCCGAGGCCGCCGAGGTCCAGCGCCTCCTCCTCGACGACTCCGCCGTGCTCGCGGCGACCGTCGCCGGCGAGTTCGATATCTTCCGATTCTACGAGCAGCAACGAGCCCACCTTCCCGGCCACTACAAGATGTACGAGCACTTCCTCTCCACATCTTCCTCCTAGGGCGAAGGCGGCGGCGGCGGCGGCACCGCATTGTTCTCACGAAGAGACAGGTTGCGGAAAGCGACCTCGTCGTCGTCGTCGTCTCCGTCTCGGTTGGTCGGTCTTGGGTGTTGTCGTTCTGTCTACCTCTTAAACACAACAAGGAAAGCCATGAGATGAGATAGCCGGGATCATATAGAATTATTATACTGGAGAGCAGCATGGCGGGTACCTGTCTGTCTGTCTGTCTGTCTGTGGAGGGAGGGGGGGCAGGCAGTCGGCGAGCCAGTGAGAGAGGAGAGGCGCAATCAAGAGAGCAATCGGAGGAGATCGTCCTTCGACGAGAGGGGGGGGGGAGGAGGCCCGTAGTCGTTAAACGCGCGGTGCTTGCTTGAAGGTCCGCCGCCGCCGCACATCAGGGGAAAGTCGGAGACGCCAGCGGACGGACGGACCGACCGACTACGAAGAATGCGACCAAAGCGGCGACCTCAGCTCCGAGTCGTCGTCATCGTCGCAAGATCGCGCGCGGTCTTGAAGAAGAAGAAGAAGAGGAAGAAGAAGAAGAAGAAGAAGAAGAAGTCCTGCAAGAAAGAGAAGACGTTAATCAACCTTGATCGAGGAGAAGATTGTGATGTTGAACCAAAGACCGGAAAAGAATCCAATGGTGCCGGTGAGGAGAAAGAGGCCGAGGGAGATGATGCCCATGTAGCCAAAGTACAAAGCGTAGGTGACGGGCATGTTTGACTCGAGTTTTGAGAAGTAGAAGGCAGAGTAAAGAAAAACGTAAAGGGCCGTGCTGCCCGAGGTAAGAAAGGTGCGCCACCACCAGCGGTAGTCTTCGGCGCAGAGTTGAAAGTAGAGGAGAACCATGGTGATCTCCGCGCAGGTGACGCAGAGGATGAGGAAGACGAGGAAGGTGAAGCCAAAAACGTAGTAAAACTGGTCCATCCACATAGAGCTGAGAATAAAGAAGAGCTCGACAAAGCAAGCGCCAAAGGGGAGGACGCCGCCGACGACGACGGTAAAGGGCGGGGCGACATACCAGGAAGCCGCGGGGATGGGGCGCGGGATGTTTGAGAATTTGACGGGAAACTCGATAGGCTCCTTGCGGAAGCCCAGGTAGGCGCCGAGGAAGACGAGGGGAACCGAGATGCCAAACCAGAGGGCCAAGAGGGCGGCGAGCGTCGTCAGGGGGACGGCGCCCGTCGAGCCGTATGTGGCGAGGGAGACGTCGAGGACGAAGAATACGGCGAAACAGATGCCGGGGTACAAGAGGGCGCACAAAAAGGTGGCCTTTTGCCACCGTTGTCCCTTGAAGGTCTTGTAGAGGCGCGCGCAGTGGTAGCCGGCGAAGGAGCCCATGCAGACGAAGAGGAGAAGCATAACCACCATGAGTGAACCGCGGTTCGCGGGGCTGACGAAGCCCACCGCGGCGAAGGCGATGGTGAGAAGTGCCATGATGAGGACCTGGACGCCCGTGCCGACGAAGACGCACAGCAGCATGGGCGCGCTCGCGGGCGGACGAAACACGTCCTGATGCACCAACTTCCAGCCCGTTTCTTCGTGAGGGTCGTCGACTTCCTCGTCGGTGGACACCTTGTTGTACTGGGAAATGTCCCGGCGCAGGTTCCGTGCCAGAATCATGGCGACCATGCCCGTGAGGCACACGACGATCATGAGCGAGTTGACGATCGAGAACCAGTGGACCTTCTTGGGGACCGCGTTGTCCATCGACAAATAGATGTCCCAGCGCGAGGCCCACCGGATCTGCGAGGGCTTCCAGACGATGTCGTAGGTGTACGTGATTTTCTCGCCCTTTCGCAAGAACAATCTCTCTGCCTTGTTGGCGAGGTCGAGGTCCATGGCCCGCTCCGCCGAACACGTCTCGAGGACCGGTCGGACGTCGGCCTTGGGATCGTAGGACGTTCCTTCGGGAAATTTGTGGGCGATCGAAAAAGGCTCGACGTAAAACCCGACGATGCGATTTCCGTCGGGAACAGCCTCGTGGTACTCTATCACGATAGACGCGTGATTGTAGAGGTAATGTTTCGCGACCACGCGATCGTAGTACCCGACGGGAAAACCTCGCGAGTACGAGGTAGTCACGTACTGCTCCGTGTCGATCACCGACGCGGCGGGGATGTTGTCCACGATCCAGTTGTGGTGGTACGCCTTGTCGATCGAATGCTTGAACTGTTGGGCTGCCGCGCCGCTCAGCTTGGACTGGCACAGGATCTTGCAGTACTCGTCGTATCGCATCAACAAAACGTACGGCGAGTTCTCGATCCGGTCCCCGCTCAAAAACTCCCCAAGATTCTCTGCGCTCTGCTTCACCCCACCCTTGGGCTTGCAGAATTTGTGCGAGTAGTAGTCATACGGAATCTGAGTGTGAATCGATGTCAACTTGTTCACCTTGAGCTCCACCTTCTCGCCCTCCTTGTACTCCCGCGGCGCGACCCCGGGCAAATAAAACCCCACGGCCGCGGGGGCCAACAATACCACCCACCATACCACGACGCCCATCGCTGGGCGTGACCTCAGGATTCCTCCCTCGCTCCCCACACTGACTGTAACACTTGATGACAAAGCACTCAATTTTGTCCTGCCCTCCGGTTCTCGTACCGTTATCGGGGAATAAATCGCGTGGTTTAAGTTTTGCTGGGGGGGGGGTGTTGCTTTATTCGTAGCTGTTGATTCCAGCTGCGATCGCTAACCGTTGGTTGCGATGGAGGACGGCGCCTAACACGCTTGCTCCCTGCGGCGGCCCCGGCCGTCCCGGAGTGAGACGGTGCCTGCTCGCCTCCCGGGCTGGCCGGTTAGCACCCGGAAAGTCCGCGCTGGGATCATGGGGTTCGCTCGGTTGGGCAGAACGCGACGGACAGGTCGATTGTTCGTGGACCAACACGTTTGCGGCCTGCGACGCTTTTGCACGACTTCGCACAAGACCGCGCGCAGTCGCGGTCCGTCATCAACGAGTCCTCGTCCCTCGCCTCTGCCCCAACTGCGTGATTTTCCTCTGTGATTCCGGATCGGCTCCTGCCTGTCCGGCCTGGCTCCCATGCTCGGGAGAGGTCTGAAGTTAGTTAAGTTAGTGATTCCATCAACAGGATTATGCCGCTTTTCTTCCCACCCCCCACAAGGACGACGACGACGACGACCGAGGTGTGTGTCACGCACCCACCACCTGCGCCAAAGCGGGCCGTGGACTCTCGTCGTACCTCGAAAACACCACCTGCAGCAGCAGCGGCAGCCTCGTTCGTGTTTAAGGTTAGGGGCGGGGCGGGCCCACCACGACGTACACGTGAAGTCATCACCATCCGAATTACCTCTCGCGCTGCCCCGACTCCAGACAGAAGGGGCGGGGCTTGCCATCGCCGACACGCGACGCTCCTCTTCCACATAGACTGTCGTCCGCCGGACTTGATAAGCCTGCCTGCCCGCCCGCCTGCCGAAGGGGCTCTTCAGATTTATCATATTAGACTCGGCACCCCAGATTAAAAAGTATACCCGCGCATATCTCTATCGATCGACACGACACGACCCAACACGACCCGACCCGACCCGACGCTCCGAGGGCCTGCCTGCATGACCGTTGCTTTCTGCGTCGCCGCCTCTCGATCAGCACCACGTCCTCCTCGCCCACTACCACTACTAGTGGTCAGAACTGTCAAGTGTGTGTGTGTGTGTGTGAAAAAAAGCCATCATCGTCGACGGACGGCAAGACACCTCGAAAAAAAAAGCAAAGACGTGACTCCGATTGCCCAAAAACTTTCCTTATCTAAAACCAAACGAAAAAGGATCCACACGTGTAGGTAGTACTAGCTACGAAAAGCTGAGTAAGGATGGCTGCTCACTGTGGTGCCCTATCATCATCTCGAGGGTCTTTCGACGGCCACCTAGCATCGATCTGCTGCCGCGAGTACATTATTCCCCAGTTAGTTGTTTTGAAAAAAATCCGTTGCCCAACGGATCAAGATTCGTTTACAGTATGGAGCTCGAACGAGTTGTCCTGGAGAACCGTGCTGTCGAGCTCCGGAGGGAAGCACGGAAGCAGGCGCGGCAGCGCGCGTTTCTCCGCGAGGAGAGGAAGAAGGCCCGCGAGGAGAAAGACTTGATCGAGAAGGACAAGGCGGCGTTGAAGCATTTGAAGAAGCGGGACTGGTGGCCAGGCGCGTACTTTCCGAAATCAAACAAGCGGCTGCGAGTCAACGTCGGAGGGCAGATCTTCGAGATTTCAGAGGATTTTGTCAATCAGGACCCCGAGTCGCTGCTTGCGGCGTTGACCTCAGCGGATAGTCCGTTTGGAAACGGCGAAATTCCACACGTCGACCGCGACTGGTGGGTGTTCAGGTACGTACTCATCTTCCTCAGAGATGGGGTGCTGCCGACGTCGCGGCAGCTCGTGGTTGAGTTGTACCGCGAGGCCGCCTTCTGGAGACTCGTGACTCTGCAGCGCGCGATAGAGGAAACGCACTTGAATCTGACGAGGGCAAAAATTGAGGTTGACATCGATCCCGCGTCGAAGACCTATGGAACCCTCAAGGAGACTACGGCGACCCGCAAGTCAAAGTTCTGGCTCAACAAACCCAACTGGTGGGAGGCGCAGCCGCCCAAGGTGGTGGAGAAATCGAAAGCGCCCAAGCCCGACTGGTGGACGTCGACGGACGACTGGCGGGGCACGCGGTACGGCCCCCTCTCGACAGATCCCCTCAAGGTCGTGGCCACGAAAGATGACGTCAAGAACCAGGACCACGTCTACCCCATGACGGCGGCGACCTGGGGATACTACGCGTAGCAGTCACCATTTTCCTAACTAGCTAACTGAATACTCTCTGAGCCTGGGAGTTGTTAACCATAACCATAACTAACTACCTAAGTAGAGGCCAGCTCAGTGCATGCGGCGTAGGCTCCTTCCAGCAACGTGGCGCGTGGGATCAGAGTCACGGGGCGTTCAGACGGGTGGGGATAGAAAGGAGACTGAGGGCGAGTTGGTGATCTGTCGCCAGATGCCACGGTCTTGAGCGAGGGAGTACCAGGACTCGGTTAATACGGGCAATTTTCGGGGTTCATTTTTGAGACCTCGGCCGTTTGTGAACAGTGGGACCCGCTGGGGCGTTTGGAGGCGCGCCAGGAGGGGAGCATCGCATTTTGAATCGAGGAAGGGGGTTCCAGGGCATGACATGGCCCGCCTTGCGTAGGGCCTAAATCCCTACCTTGTGTAGTAGCATGTGACAAGTGGAATGGTCTGTACACGCCTAAGACTGCACGCAGTCTCTACCATGTACCCGGAGAGGGTAAAATCTCTCCAATTACAGCGCTCTACCAATACACAAGTGCGGTTCTCCGTCCGTACCCCCGGTGCTACTGCTTCGATCGACTCAATCATCGACGTAAAGCAGAGTGAAGTCCTTCAGATCCGGTTTATTTTCGTTCTTGACCGTCTCATGGCGACGACGTATAGGTCGGGACCAGTATGCGATTCCAAGACGAAGCAAGATGATGCAATCTCTGGACGTCGTTACAACGCAAAACGCCGCACTGAGGAAGTCGCACTCGAAAAATCAGTAGATGACGTGGCCTTTGGATTCACCGACCATCATCGCGCTGTGAATGAGGAGGAGACGCCCCGTCTCATCAGGCGCACGTTGCTGCCAGATAGGATATGAAAGTCCACACGGGTGACAGCCATGCAGGTTTAAACTAAAGAGTCGAAATTCGAGATACTAGTTTGCTGCCAAGCCACGCCTTCTCTACTATGACCCGGCAACCTACGATGGTGCCAACCTCTCCAACTAAGACGTAGTTAACCGAGGTGGCGACGTTCGAGTTCCTGGGCTCGGTAATCTCTCGCAACTGCAATAATGACTCTGCTGAAATGGACCTCTCGTCTAAAGATGAAGGCAGCGGCTTTCGCCTCGAGACACGTCCCTGCTGCTAGAGCCAAGCAAACTGCCTACGTCGATCTCATCCTCACCATCCTCCTCCACGGTGCGGGAAAACGGTGCTTAACCGAGGTTGTCTACGATCGAATGCGATGCTTTCACGCACAGTACGCAGGGGCGATGTAGCGCGCTGCACGTCGTCGCCAGACCTGGAAAAATCATATAGAAACTTTAACCCTCTTCCAACGCCTTTCCTGGGGACTATCGATACCTTACATCTCTCGTCGACAACTAACTCCTTAAGGACATTAGGTCCCATAGAAGCGCTCACACTGACAATGAGGAATGAACTAACTAACTTCAGGCCTCTCCCGAGCATGGGAGCCAGGCCGGACCGACAGGAGCCAGTCCGGAATCACGGGCCTGTAGACGAGGAGCGCCGAAATGTCGGTTGGCGGAGAGTGACCATCAAGCTTGTCGCCATGCGACGAGGAGACCGCGATGTGACTGACAACCAACTCGTCGATAACCTTCCGTCTTCGCCCCCCGGCCATACCCCGTCCCACTGCGAACGTTCCGGCTGCCAACCGGCCCGCCTTGGAGGCGAATAGGTGCCAACCTACGCCGGGAGGGCGGATGCCCTCGCAAGGCTCAGGATTCATGAGGCACCGTCCTCCATCGCAACCGCAACCGCATGAGGAATGAAGCCTCCATTAATTAAACAGACAACCCCATACCTGACGGTAAATAAAGCCAGGAGACGCGCGGCGCGTCTCCCAAACCAACGGATTGTCTCCCGGGAGACGCGTCGCGTTCGAGCCGTTGAGGCGTCCCAAGGCGACCGGTCCGAAACCCAGAGTCGCAGCGACAACGAGAAACTTGCAGTGCTGACGCTGCGCGGGCGGCCGGTCGTTGATGCCGTCGGCGACACTTCAACGCGCAGTCAACGAGAACCCGCGCGCGCTCGAGCGATGGACGAACGCGGCGAGCGGCCGGCGGACGCCGCGACGGCGCCGACGGACGACGCTCTCCGCGCGTCGCGTCTCGCGCGCCGCGAAGTTGTCGAGGCGCATCGAAAGAAAAAGGGCACGGCGGAGGCGTACGACCTCTGGGCGAGGCATTGGTATGCTTGGTGTCACGCGAGGCCGGGCGACGTCGTCTGCGGCATGACAATGCCCGTCGACAAGCAGGTGTACTCCGGCGCCGCGGTGCCGTCGACGGTCGAGCTCTGGCTCGCCGCGTTCGTAACGGTTCGGCCGAAGCTGAAGAACGGCCTACCCGCGCCCGGCACGGGCGGCGCCGGGAGGGGGGTCGGGATCGAATCCGTGCGCCAGGCCATCAAGGCGGTGACCGACTTGCAAGCGGCTCAGAGGCTCGACGATGAGTTCCGCGCGGAACTGGACGGCGTCCCCGCGCCTCGCGCTGGTGGCCAGGTACGCCTCGCGTTTTGGCCGATCAGCCGTCGTCTTGACAGCGTCTCGTCCTCGCAGCTCAAAGCCATTCTCGAGGAGCACGCGCACCAGACGGCAATGCGGCGCGAGGAGCTCTGCGGAGATAGGGCCTCAGGTCGTAACATCAACGGCGACTACGACGACGAGCAAAAGTACCAGTTGAGCACGATCGGGCTGTTCGAGGACTCCGCTCGCCCTCACAAGCTTGCCGAAAAGCAGGCGATGCTCATGCGCGTGTCGCAGCTGCTTCGCGATTCGCTTTCGTTTCGAGGGGACGACGCGAGGAAACTCCAGCTGGCCGACGTATTTCTGGCGTGCGCGATGGCGAGAGAGGGACCGCAACCGTGACGGGTAGTTGTCTTTGCGCTCAACAACGGAAAATCCAACCTCGACGGCAAGGTTATGTTAAGCGCGTCGATGCGACACGCGACGAAGCCCGAGCTGTGCCTGCAATTCCACTTGGCGCTGTCGTTCTTCGAATTGTACGTCGTATTTAAGGTGGACGTGCCCCGGCGGCGCCCCGAACTCGACGAGGAGGGTTGCCTCCATCGAGATTTTTATTCCTTCCACGTGCTCCCGGGCTGCAACTGTCGCAACGGCATTTTTAACGTGCGCACAAGCCTCACGCCGCAGACGATGTCCAACCACTGCAGCTGGATGTACGCGAACATTCGCAACCCGCTGGTGAATGCCCCGAAGAAAGTCCACCTCAATCGCGGGAGGTCGTTGCGAGACGGGATTGCCAGCGGCGTCTCGGAGCAGCAAGTTGGGCGCGCCGGGAATTATCGTGGATTCACGGCGCTGAACCGAAGCTACCTCACCGACCTGCCGTGGGATATGATCCGGCATACCGCCGGGTTCCCGACCCGATCCGGATACTTCTTCTTGTTGCGTGCGTTGGTCCAACCTCCCGAGCCGTTGGTGAAGAAGGTTTTCGCGACATTGCTGGACTCATACTACGAGTGGCTCGAATCGCCCGACTTCAATAAGGACGACCTCGACCTCGCCACGAAGCAGTTTGTCGAGGTCGTCGAGCATCTCGCCGTCGTACTCTGCCAGGACCTCGCGGTCCTTTACGGGAAAATGAAGCACTTCCACGTCTTCTCTCACGCACCTTTCAACGACGACGCCTACGGCTTCTTAACATTCCGACAGGAGCTCCTCCAGGCCATGACGGACCAAGGCGCCAACCAGCTGCAGCGCACTGCGGAGGCAGCGCAGGAACGGGGAGATGAGAAGTGCGCCGCCTTCGCTCGCGAGGTGCTTGGTTCGGTCGCGACGATGCTGGAGCAGCACAAGGTCACAGGCTCGGCCAGCGGTCCACCTGCGCAGCCAATCCAGATGCGATTAAGCGGAACGCCTGCTAGGCACATCAGCGAGATCCACGACCAAATATGTGGCAATGACGCGCCGCGGCGTCTCACCGGCGCGATATCGGACCCCCTGCGACCACTCCCGCTTTGTTTCCAGAGACACCGCCACGGGCTTCGGCCGCCGACTCAAACGACGCCTCAGACGACGCCCTTCTGTTTGGTCAACAAAGACTGGTTGTGTCGGATAAATCGACCTGGCCGGTTGACCCCCCCGCGCTTCCAAACTTCGCTCTTGCGACGAAGCTCGCCTCATGCCCAGCGACCATAGGGGAGTTGGCCGAAGAGTACTTCCGCGGCGTCGGCGGCGGTGCTCCTCTCAAGTACCTTGACGAGTACTACGGTCCCATCAGGCGCCCGGGTACCGGCAAAACGGGTTTCTCCTGGCGCAGCGCCAGAGCGCGCGATCCGAGAGGCAAAAGCCGCAAGTTTAACACGGCGTACGAGAAGCGCAAGCCTATCTTCGACTATCTCGAAAAGCACGGCGAGCAGCAGGGTGTCAAACTGCTCAAGGATCGCGTCAACGCGCGTCTGCAACCCGGTCAAGAATCCAACTGGAAGGCCATCTGTGATCTCCTCCCGGAGATTATCAAGGAACTCCGTCCCGAATCCTTCGAAAAGAACAGCAAGCGTGCTCAGGTGGCGCGAGCCAAGACGCGGGATGCCAAGCGCCAGCGCGTGGTGCCGCACGCGTCGAGGACGAACGACTAAACTGCTGGCTCTTTAGCCTGGGAGTTCCTTACCGTTACTACGGCGATAGATCCTTCTTCCCCCGCTTCCCGAGAGGTGGGTAGCGACCGCGTGCGGTCTTAGGTGGCACTAGACCATTCCGCCTCACCACATGCTACGTGCGAGGGACAAATAGAGTGCCTGACATCACAGGTACACAGTGACCTGCTAGCTTTCA
The DNA here is from genome assembly GCA_029834535.1 of Chrysophaeum taylorii. NCBI lineage: Eukaryota > Pelagophyceae > Pelagomonadales > Pelagomonadaceae > Chrysophaeum > Chrysophaeum taylorii. The sequence continues at coordinate 58,269 of JAQMWT010000046.1, read as the reverse complement.
CACTGTCAGAGAGACACATAGCTACCGTCATCTTCACGAGAGGACTCTGCATCTTTCGGCAAGCATGGTGGAACGCTTCGAGAAAGAGGAAGGGCCAGACGGGCTAAATGCCTAGTTTAAAAGTGGAAAACGGGAAGGAAGGACCGGGGTATGAATCGAGGGAAAGCCGTACTGAACGGAGAGAAAATCCGCAAAGAAAGAGAGGTTGAAGTTGGTCTAGGGCATCAGGAGTGAAGTGTCGGAGTTCCAGAAAGTCATACACAAATATAAACATAATAACTCTCTGGACCGCCTCTGACGAATTCGCCGGTCCATGCTGGCTTGGCGGAATCCAGCTCGTAGCTACGGTCCTGAAGCCGGGTCTGCAGAGCCCCACCCGTGCACGAGATACCTTCGCTTTTCCCGCATCCCTCACGTCTTCGCGCAATCAACCAAAACCCCTCGACGCCCTTGCCCCCCCTCTGAGTAGTCGACTTAAAAAAAAACCACGGTCTTCTTGGCGCAACGGACGCCGTTTCAGAGAAGAAGATATGGGGGATCCAGAGCGCTTCGATTTGACAGCAGTATGGACTCCATTAAATGGAGCGACCGTGATAGCGATGTCGACGATGTTATAAGGGTGATGACTGCACATTCCTCGATAACGAAGACGAGCGCCCCAGCGAAGCGACGACTCTATCGCACTGCTGGCGTGTTTGCGCCTTTGCATCAAGCTCTCCAAGCGCAAACCTGTAGCCGAGGCGACCGACTGCGATGCGATGAAGGTACGCCGCCATAGCGACGAAGGATGCCGCGCCGCTCTCGTCGAGCCGACTTGGGCATGATGAACGATGAGTCCGTAAACAACGGTTCTTACTACGTCTTCGTCCTCGAAAACCACCACCACTAGGTGTACAGTGGATCCTCATACGATCCGTCCTCTCGACTCCAAAAGCACAACACCATGCACAAGTCCTCGTCGTGCAATGGCCGCCCAGGGAGGCTGGCTGTCGTTATCGGGCCTTGTCGCAACAGGATTCCCGCCACGCGTGTTGAATCCGACGTCAAGCGAGCCAATCCTGGCCTCAAGCCCAAGGTCAAGAAGGCTGAACTCGCGTTGAACCAGGACGATGTCGTGATGTCGTCGTGTAAGTTGATCATCGTGGCGCGTTGAAACGGCCTGCTCTGCTCTGCCCGAGGGGCTTCCATGCGAGCGCCAACCACAGCTCACTCCACTCGAGACTACCGACAAATAATATGCTAAGCACCGACTACTCCAGGGAAGTGGGAATTGGGGAGCTCGGGGAGGGTCGGCGTGGGTCTGGTTTAGTGCAGTCTGCACGCGCGCGCGCGTGCTAGTACTATGTGTCGTGCAGGCAGCGTTGGTGAGCACCGTGTCCAATCCCGTTGCTTGAGCCCCCCATAATACTCCAGAGACCTTATTTTACGACATAGCAGTATTACGTAGGTATTGGTGAGCTTATACTGTCTTTGATGGAAACATTTTGCCTTGAACTTTGTACAAATTTACTGTGTAAAGTGTCTCCTGTAACTTGTCCGGGGCAAAGCGGATTGCTACGCACATGCCGTGCCCGACGCGGACTCTACCCGCTAGCCCGTATTTACGCGCACTCGTGGCAGTCCCCGAGGGCCTCCACCTCGTCGATCTATCGACAGATACCTACGGTGCGACCTGCATCGCTGCTGCCTCCTTGCTGTGAGTCGTATATTAGGGGAAGGCTGGTCGATGTTACTATAATATTCAGGGGTGCGCAATGACCACTTTTGTTGTTCATCGGTGTTCACGTTGCGGCATAAGACGGTCGATAAGGTGGGCGACTGCGGTGAGAACGATATTTCCGACAGTTGTCCGCAGACGCAGACGCTCTCCGCGAGGCTCGGAACGCTTGATCGATGCCGAGTCAGGTTGGTTGTGCTGAAGCGTGCATAAAGCCGACCAACATGTGCATCGCGCTAATGTAGGGTCGATAACCTCGCGAGTTCCCGCAGTGAGTCCCCGCATATCGATGCTCGCTGGGCCCATCGCCTCGGCGCGCAGGGCATACCTTCTTCTCTATTGGATGATTGGCTGAAACCAAGGCGGAAAGCAAAACTGCCACCAGTCGTATCGACGGTCTCTGTGCCTCTAGGGGTCACGAAGGATCTTGAGCACATGTTTGGTGGCCTCTGCGGCGCTAATACCAACCTTGAACACCTTCCGTCCCGGTCCAGTCTCTCAAGCTTGGGGAAACAAGGGAGAACGTCTCTCAACAGGGCTAGAGACAATGCAGACTATGTTGAATCTACCCATACCCTCTAGGTACGCACCTGGAGGTCTACTCCTTGTTGGAAGTGAACTGCAGATCTAATTCTTCATAATCTGAGATAATAATGACGGAAGGGGGTAAGGAAGGAAAGAGGGAAAGCCGTATTGCGGAGAGAAAACCCTCTTTCGGAGATAGGTGTGAAAGGAGTGCGATGTTCCAGTGTCGTACACATAATAGTGTAGTTCTCTGGACCCCCTCAACGTGTGAAAGAATTGTTTGTGCATTTCAGACGTTCTTGAGGGCGGAACTTGTGTAATGTACAAGAGAGCAGCGGACAAATTAAGCAAACAACAATAAAACAGGGGAAGGTAACATGACAGATCAATTTAGGAGGATGAGGTTGGGCGAGTCGCGAGATTGCGTAGAGAAGCGGCATCCACATCATCAGATGTGTGGTCCAGCTTATCATCGCTATTATCTTCCAGTTCCTTTAACTCTGGAGAGGAAGAATTGTGATCTTCGGATTGGTCGTTAGCAGTATTGTTTGTAGTAATAGCATCACTGAGGCTAACCAGGGGTGCCATAACAGATGAGAGGAAGGACATAGCTGCGTCCGGTGTCGTGGTATGCAGGTCTGTTGCTGGGATAACTTGATCCTGTGCATCAGACATAGCAGTATGTAAGTTATGAGCTGCATCGTCGATTAGAGTTTGCTGTGCCTCATCATATGTATTTGGAGGAAACTGTCCAATAGACGAAATGAGCGATCGTGAGATTACGTGGACAAAGACAGCAAGGGTCGGTATTAAATTATCCTGGTGCATTTGGTGGCTTGATTGTATGTTATCCAAGAGCGCGACGTGTTTAATATTCTCGGTTACTTGAGCGTTTAAGGTGTCGTAAGCTTCTTGTACCTGGGTTGAGTTCTTTAGCGCAACCGATAGTTGTCGATCTCGTGCCATCAATTGCTGCTCACTGTTAGTGAGACGTGAGGATAAAGACTGAATCTCTCCTTTTAACTGGCGTACAGATTCAACCACATTGTCGTTCCAGAGAGCTACACTATTATGTGTGCGACACTGGAACATTTTCACACCTATCTCTACACGAGGGTTTTCTCTCCGTAATACGGCTCTCCCTCTTTCTTCTTCTTCCCTTACCCTTTCCGCCCCCCTTTTATCTCAGATTATGAAGAACCCAATCTGAAGCTCTTTTCCATCATGGAGTAGGCCTCCAGGTGCGTACCGTCGGGTACGGGGTTTTCTGTTTAATTAACAGAGACTTCGTTCCCCGTTGTCAGTGTAAACGCTTCTATGGGACCTAATGTCCTTAAGGAGTTAGGGCCTAAATCCCTACCTTGTGTAGTAGCATGTGACAAGCGGAATGGTCTGTACACGCCTAAGACTGCACGCAGTCTCTACCATATACCCGGAGAGGGTCAAATCTCTCCAAGTTATGGGCCCAGATGCGTAGGTGTGTCAGCCCAACTGTGTTGTACGTCTAAATCGAATGATCAATTTGCGCCTGATCACGAGTACAATGCGACAATGTGCTTGGCGGTGGTCTACTGTACATATTTGTTGTGTGACGGCATGTGCCAACCAGTTAAATTGGTTTGTGACCGAGTTGGGTCGGTCACTGGTCATATGCACTCGCATAACCAATAAAATTAAAGTTTTCCCTATACAAGCCGCGGAAACTTGTATGGGTTTTTCCTTACACTCCCCAACAAAAGACTGACTGCTCGAGAACTAATCCATTCTTCAGTCTCAAGTCACCCTGTTTTAAATAACATTTTGATTTGTTTGGTCTTGTCAATAAGCCTACGTTTAAAAAATTGCGTATTGTACATAGAACCCGCACTTGAGAAACCCTTCATTCTTATGTGTTGAATCTGTCTATCAATCCTCTAACCTATCTCTTAATAGGTCACAATCATGTCAAAACAAAAAACAATATCTACCACTGATATCTACAAACAAGAACAAATCCTCGTTGATAAGATTAACGCAGGATTACGTTTCCAAGATAATTCAACTAAGGTGAGCTTGCAAATTGAAACGCTTCGCAGGCATATGACAAGTCCATATGTGGAGCGTTATTCTCATTTGATTCATATGAAGCTTACACCCGGAATGCTCCGGAAAATAATCAAATCCTTGAACAAGAAGTTGATATCATCTTCGCTCAATGGAAAGCTGAACAAGTTAACGATTTAAACTTACCTGATGAAGATGCCCTGCCGGAATATTTAAAGACTTGGCACGTCAACTCCTCTCATCAACTAACGGTTGATGCCCGTAATAGCCTTGAACGACTTTACTACCAAGAGTCGTACAACCTTGTCCGTCCTGAATTAAATGAGGATGTTGAAAATGTCCTTACTTTATCAGATACCCGATTTCCTAAATCAATTGTGTATGATTCATCTTTAACTAACATATCCTTTTACATGTCTTTCTAATGTCGATTGGATCAAACACTGCGAAACTTATGCTGGTTTTTTGTACATATTCTTTTGCCTCGAGTCCCAGGAAAAGCCCGCTCTCGCTATGTGGCCTCAACTAAAGAAAATTTATGCAATCCCTGCACATCCCAATAAATTACGTGCTGTAATGCTTTTAGCCTATCATTGCTATGAGACAGTGTCTTGTACAGATGTAACTGAGCTTAAATCTCAGTTTAATCGAATGTCTCTAAATGTTAATTGGTATGCCCATGTATTCGTCGAACAACTCCTTTCCTTTCAATCTCAGGCAAAGCAATTAAATAATGATGAAGCATCAATCCAATTTAATAACTCCATAATCACTCTTAAAGCTCACGAGGAGATCTACCGTCTATATGCCAATCCATCGGATCACGAGCGCTATGCTCAATCTTTATTGGAATGGTGTAAACTCTACGAGACACGCTCTAGTAACAACTCAAGTCACGATCCCGAATTGTTAAAGCTAGTTGATCCCAACGACGTTCGTCCACTATTGGAATTCTTGTTAAAGATATATAATGAGACAAAGTTTTCTTCTAACCGACGATTGGATAAACCCGCTTCTTGGATCCCTTACATCCCTGGCACTACCGCTACCAAGCCACCTAAGGTATTATTGATGGACACTATTCATCAATCCCACGATTCTCTAAACAACGCTTACTCATTGTTAGCTACTGTAGCTGGACAGTCTGGCTTCAATACTCGTAAGCTTCGTAATGCTAAAGATAAAGCATCGACAATCTCACCCCGTGACACGTCGTACTATCGTCCACCTTCAAATTATAACGTCAAAGGTACCAGCTTCGATCGTCCTGTCTACTCATCTTCTTCCAACCGTAATGCACGCTCTAATATGTCTCTTAAGGACCGGGCTACTTATCAAGTTGATCGTCTTCGCCACCTGTTTGGTAAATTGCAGGAAGCGAATCCCAATCCTTCCACCGACTCTAAAATGGTACAGGAGGAAATGAAAAGCTTATTGAGTACCCTCTGGACAACCGCTTCTCAAGCTTCGACACAGTCCTTAGATCCTGATGAAGCCACCCAAGTTCATCTCTATTTATCTCGACTTGATATTATGTCCAATACCATATCGAACCTCTTGGAAGCCGATAAGGAATCTCTTGTTTCAGAAGAAAAGTATCAAACTGAAACATCTGCTCCTGAAGCGTCCCCCAGTGATGCGGAGCAGAGGGGGACTGCTGATACAGAGAAAATGTTCCACACTTTCCTGTCAATTAAAGATGATGAAATCGATAACATCCCTCAGCCGCTACTGCAGCACATAAATGCTAAAGCTCAGAATGCTATTGTTCGTCGTCAAGCTCGGGAAACTTCTTTGCACTCTGAGCTCCCCAGTAATTTAACCAACGAAGATGGTACAGATCCCCCAGTGTTGCTACCAAAACTAAATACTGGTTTTACACTTGTCGTTGTGCCTTCTGAACAAACGCAAAGTTTCATGACACAGTACGTGTTTGGTCAAAGCTCAACATATGCCTGTTATGCAACAATGCTTAAATTGTACAACGAGTACAATTTGCCGCTAATGACTATGCCAGGATATGCTGACACATGTGCTTCTCAACATGTAATTAACTTCAAACGTTATGCTGATCCTATCCACATCGTAAAGTTACCCGAGTCCTTATCACCTGCTATCCAGACTGCTACGGATACGCAGAGAATCACACATGCTATGATTATAAGGACCGTCATTCCCGCTTTTGCCAAAGCATCCAAATGTGGGATATTTAAAGCTACACGTTGCGCTTTTCCTACCCAAGCAAAACGACCACAACGATCCCGATCTGCACATCATCAGTATGACTCAATGGGGAGAAGATAAACTTGGTATACCTTTATGGAGTCGAATTTAAAGGATAATCATCTATCCAGAGTAAAATTGATGATATTGTCAAGATTACTTTGTTTAGACTCAGTAACCTGTTGCCAACTCTACCAATTTACTCGCTACAACAAGCAAAAGCGCGTAAAATGGAACTTCGCTCACTACAGTTCAGACTATGTGCTTTTAATGAACAACACGAAATGCTCGAACTATACTCCACCCTCATGGAACGAGTAATTTATGTCCCATGGCTTAAAACCATTTTGGAGTCAATGCATTCGCAGCTGCCTTATATACGCAAGCACTTCCCACCTCCAGTATGACGCAAGGTTACAACACGTTTGCTCCATACAGTAACTTCATCTACTAGCCCACGAATACCTACAGTAACTTTACTTTGCTCTGGGATATCCACTCCTGCATTCTTGGCTTGCGCTTCTAATGACTTGCAAATCAACATCAACGTCAAAGTTCTTGTTGAGAGCGACGACAATATCACGCACATGCTACGAAGACATTTTGGTAACTCCATCGAAGTTTTCCCATCCCTAAGTTTTTAACTAACTAACTAACTTCGGACCTCTCCTGGGCATGGGAGCCAGGCTGGGCCGGCAGTAGCCGGTCCAGGATCACAGAGCAAAAATCACACAGTTGGGGTAGAGGCGAGGGATGAAAGTGCGAGGATGGCGGACCGCCACTGCGCGCGGTCTTGTGCGAGGTCGTGCCACGAGTTGAAGGGGGTGTCGCATTTCCGGAGTGCCTTGGCGAGCGACCTCCTGTACGTCATCTGCGGAGCCCCCGGTGGGCGCTTGGAGCGGACCCAAGACGAGAGCATCTTGCGAGGGAGTCGGGAGAAGGGCATGCGGGCGACGTGACCGGCCCAGCGGTGATCGCCGACTGCGGTTGCGATGGAGGACGGTGCCTCATGAATCCTGAGCCTTGCGAGGGCATCCGCCCTCCAGAGGTCTGAAGTTAGTTAGTTATATCTCCATCGAGCATCGGACGTTGAACGTGCACGATATTACACTGACATAGTGGAATTGACATCACCATGCACAAATCGCAACATAATCAATGGGAGATCCATTTCCACATTCGAACGCGATATGGATGATTCCTTGTTTCCAAGTGCTCTAAGTGTACTTGAGCTTTTAAAGCCGCTTGTTCTTTTCATGGAAATGACACCACCACACTCCGCATCGTACGAAGACCATATACGAGTTGCTAATCTCATCTTCTCAACGATGCACTACACGGTGGACATATGTGACCGATTTCCATGCTATCTATGTGGAGATACAGAGAAATCTGCTGCCTCTTACCCTTATCCGTCCGTTGAGAACGTGATCTCTTCCTTACCCTTCTTCTTCCTTTCTACACAATCAAATAGTCCTCTGATTTGTGCCTACGCTCATCATCATGGTCTAGCGCGTCCCGAGGTATGTAGCACTATACACTTTACCTTTCTCGTGTAGTTCTAGATGCCGCCTGTCGTGTTCTGAGGATATAGGGAACATACCTTTTCATTCCCCGAATTAAATACTTCCAGACGTTCATGATGAGACGGGATGGTTACCCAGGTGACTTAACACTGCTTGCTAATGCTCTGCAGGTTATGGGCCCAGGCGGGTCCCTGAGAAACCATGTGTTAAAACGCGCACGTAACCTATGGGTTTTGAACAGTTACCGCGCCTGTTTAGCCCCGCCACGAAAACACACTTGTAAATACAACGCCATTACCATTGGGCTGTATATAATACCTTTTTGCACACGTGATCGTGTAACCTTGTGTGCACCTGTCCATAGCATCGTATTGCCATGTCAATGTTGATGTGTGTGTAATTGGCTAACCTGTACTCTTGCACACGTGTTATGGAATATATGGGTACGTCCACTCGCACATTCCAGGGCAATGCACTTAACAAGCTCCTTGAGAGCACCAAAACTAACCAGCTGCCTGAGTGACTACGCTTAGCGACACTACTCTGGACTCACAGCTTGCACAGTCGTCAAATAGACATCTTTCCATCGAAAACGATGAGTGTACATAGACACCGATAGACAGACCCCCTTAGAATGTCTAGACAGTGTCAACTGCGTGACTGAACCCACAGGTTCCCCGTCAACTGCTATGGCAGAACACGCAGCACGAGCCGCACCCAAGGCGACAGGTGCGGATATATTGAAGCTCGAAGCTCCTGTAGTTGAGTTCCTTAACGATGGAAATCGATTTCAGCTTCAGACTCGCAAGGTATCCTTGCAAATCAAACACATTAAGCAATTATTACGGTCCAGTCATGCCGATGCTTTCCTCGAGTACGACTCGTACGAAGCATATACTCGGTCATGCAAGGACTACGAGATCCTCCGGAATCAAATTCTCGATCGCGTTTTCCTGGAATGGAAGACCGATAGGGCTGCTGATCTCCGTTTAGCTGTTGATGAATTGCCCCCTGAGTATCAGGAATGGCATTTCACCAACGAAGCTTTCCCCCACTTACCTGATGCAGAAGTAGCTCAGCTAGCTACTGTCTGTTACGACTATGAAGTCAAGGCATTACGTCCTGAAATCAATGCTCGTTTCTTAGAAGAGGAACGAATCTTAAATCGCGCGCACCCGAAGGCACTAGCTTTCGACACTCGTGTTCGTGCCCCGGTTACCATGTTTTCGTTAACTGCAGCTGACTGGCACACTTACCAGAACACGTACGCTACATTCTTGCATACTTACTTCAATCTTGAAAGTGTTGGAAAACCGGCACTTGCGGCCTGGCCCGCCATCAATGAGATATACAACAAAAGTTATTTACCCAACAAGGCTCGAGCTATTATGCTCATCGCCTTTAGTCACTACGAGTCTGTTACGACTACTGATGTGTCTTTAAATGTCGACTGTGTCTTACTTGAAACAGCAATTTAACTCTGTTGTTAATAATCCTAACTGGTATGTCCATGTATTTATCGAAGCTGTCCTAGCATTTAGGCAACTCTCTTACCAACTTAACCAGGAAGAGACTGACCTTCAATTCGACTTTGGCACTCTTTGTAGAAAAATCTATGAAGAGATACATCGGCATTATGCCGATAATACCAGCAACAACCGTTACGATCGTGGTTGGGTAGATTGGTGTTATATGTACGAAACCCGATCTTCATCTCGGCCTGTGCCAGAAGCTGAACGATTGTGTCACCCTACCAACCCTAGCTACATTTTAGAATACGCATTAGACCTTTACAATGTAGTATCAAATGGGTCGAACAAAAGACGCTTAGAACGCCCTGTTTCTTGGCAACCCTATGTCGAAGGTTTATCATCTCAACCAAAGCCAAAGTTACTACTTACAAACACTTTGGACTCATCAGACAAAAGTCTGACTCAAACTGCTAACACACTCGCCTTCATCACTTCGTCCCAACCTGGTACATCTTCCACGTTTAATGCTAGACGCTTGCGTAACTCTAATGATGCTCGCCAGCCTTTCTCTCGCAGCGATTTATCGTATTATCGTCCTGGTGATTCTTACGTCACCAAGAAAACTGCCGGACAGTCCCATGACCGTCCAATTTACCCCCGCACTTTTGACAGGTCCTCTCGGTCTAACATGAAATTATTAGATCGAACAAACCACACCTTAAACACCCTGCGAGAACAGTGTAGTGAACTTACGAAGCATGTGACAGATAATGATACCACGGCTCAGCTACAACAGAATATCAACAAGTTATTTGAGACTCTATTACAATCAGCTGACATTCTGTCAACGACATCTACTGAGGACAACAGTAGTTTACTTCGTCTAAACGAACAGCTCATGTTTGCAGAAGACATCATTTATGATGTAGACGTTCATCTATCCTCGACCGAAAAGTCGTTAAACTACGTGGAGCCACAACACCATACTGTTGTTACTGCTCCCACCCCAAAGGCAACTCCTCCTACTACAAACACACAGGGTAATTCTTCCAATACTGTGTCTAACCTCTTTACCGCTTCCGCCATCTCGGCTTTACCACCAGCATTATTGTCCTCGCTATCTTCACAGGTCCAATCTGCCCTCAACCTACCATCACAAGCCGAAACCAAAAGGGATGCCGATCATACTTCGCTATCGTCATTTGACGAAAAGCACGGCATGGCTGATGAGGCTGACGAACCATCACCACCTGTTCAACCGATCATTATTCCAACGAATCTGTTATTGCTGAAGAATTTCTTCACAGCCAGCCTCTCCACTACTTCCCCACATTCGGAAAACGCCTTCCTCACCAACTACATGAAGGGAAACAGTGTCCCTCCACATTGCTCTTTTCTATATTTTGACTCTTGTGCTACCATCTCATTGATGTCTACCTACGACTTTGCAATACCCAATCATATAATTCCATTGGACTCCAAATACGCGCCGATTGTTATTCAGACGGCTACAGGACAACAACGGGCATCATACATGATGTTAACACGTAACATCGTTATTCCCCTACCAGATCATCCACAAGTTGGCTATGTTAAGATCGACTTCGCTTTATGTCTTCAGCCAGTACATGACCGACATCTCGCTATTATGAGCATGCTCGAGTGGAACCAGACGAACCTGACCACTGTGTTCAATGATCGAGCTGAGCCAAAGCTCAGCGCTGTCACGAGCCGCATAGACAAAGATGTACGTATACCCATACATGATGTAGCAGCTAATTTACCCGCTCTCCCTTGTATCACTTACAACATCGCGCGCGACAAGCGGCTGGAACTTCGCTCCCTTGCATTTCCCCTCAAGCGATACCATGAAAACAGGGAGCTACTAGCATATTACAATTACCTACTCCAACGAGTTTTACCAGATCGACCGTGGATTCGCCCTTTGGTTCTCAATCTTCGGAAACAGAACAAATTTGTTCAGCAAAATACGCAGCCATTAAATTGACTACTCTCACGCCCAGTGTTTCTCTCACAAGAGTCCAATCTCCGCAAACCCTCTGTCATGTTACTTTGTTCTGGTTTGTCAACTCCGGCGTTCCTGTCTCAAGCCACTAATGACTCAGGCTTAAATATCAATGCAAAAGTTGTTGTTGAGTCTGATGATACGCTTGTTCGTATGTTACGCCACCGTTTTCCTACTGTACTATTATTTGAATCTCTCCCCGCGTTTATTAACCACCTTCACCTAATCTCACCAGAGGAAAGGCGCACATTCTATTGTGATATAATTGAGATCACTCCTCCATGCACAAACAGGAATTTACTAAAACAGCATAAGACGGAAGACTTACACAGCCTGCTGGACGACTCTCTTTTCGACAGCATGTTGTCTGTCATCAAGCTACTCCAGCCCTTGGTACTACTGGCTGAGATGACGCCTCCGCATAAGTACTGTCATCAAGACCACATCACAGTGGCCAACCTTATCCATACTACACTTGATTACTGTGTCGATGTTGTTGATAGGTTCCCGACCTACCTCTGTGGCGACTACCAATCTAGAGAAAGATGGATATGCATCGCACGCAGATATTCTACTGGACCAATTAAACTATTATCGTGGCCCATCCTCCATCCACGCCCCTTCCTAAAGATCGTGGATGATCTACAAGCTATTCCCAAGCGCCTTTGGCTACCTCACCACCTAACCAAAGACTGGATCCGGGTGTTCCCCGATCCTCCATATATTCCCGTTCCTAAAACGTTTGCACCTTACTCTCGCACAGGTTCTGCTCAGCTTACTATGGCTGACCTTGAATCCCTCAATATGTTACTACTTCGCCTTCACTCACAACAGGCTCACGAGCAACGTACTCACTCTGTTCAATCCGAGTGTACTTATCATCAGTTGTGCTTTAAACGCTCCTCTATGGAGCCACTACCCAATGCAACACATCCTATACACGTCAAGGTTTTTACAATCCTCTATAACTTGTTTGCCAGCTTACACACTAACTCGCCCACTCCTGTGTCCTATTACATAACCGTTTTCGAAACTAACCAACCGTCACACAGGTTATTACTTACAACCTCATCAACATCACACAACTCCTACTTCTTAACTGGTGGCCACCATTCCGACGGCAACCTCACCATAGAGAACGCCACCACCAACATCAAACCCCCATCAACGCCTTTGGAAGCACGTATACGTTCACTGCTTCCGACATCCCCCGCGACCGGGACAGGTCCATATATTTGGAGCCGTTTATGGGTTACTTGTGGATAGTCCAAGCCCTTCCCCAAGTTGGCTTCGCTGCCACCTATGGCACCGCCATACAAAAAAACTCTTGTCCAGATGCGCTCTTGTGATGCCTGGCTGCCTTACCTACAAGGCCACCGACAACTCTTTCGATTACAAGGATTCTCATTTTGCTCTGGAAGATCACCACCTATCTCATAGTCGCTATATAGGGTACCTTCGTGGAAGTGACCGCAAACTCGGCTCTAAAATCCACTCAATGCTTGCTCCATTGCCAACCGTCCGAGGGTATGCCAATATTATTTTACTCGACCCTCGCAACGGGAAATTACGCTACCCCACTCGACCGGAGTTGATTCGTGCTAACAACCACACCAAACAACAGGAGTCCTTCCTCTTGTCTCTACGCCATGACCTTTGCTGTGACATGCTCAGCAATGCTCTGCCTGCCGGTACGTACAGCACTCTGTACAAGCACCTTTCGCTCCTCGTTGCCGATATTAAATCCCTTATGTTGGACCCTACCTTCCAACATACTGCTGCCGTGACTAAGAAATCCTATGTATCCAATTTCATGACCATTGATCAAGCTTCCACCACGTGCAGCACAGATACCTTGTCTTTGGCACAAGCTTTTATGATGTCTATTTCCAGCAACTGCTTGACCGAAATGTCGTTAAACTATATATCTTCGTCCTACGAAGATACTCTCGTTACTCGTGATGATGAGGATGCACCTCCAAGTGACCCTGCTGCGCACCAGGATGACGACGCACCGCCTTCCCCTGCCTTAGACACCGAACTCAAGTTCGATGTTCGGCGCAAACGGCACATTCCCGCTCATCCAATTCCTCGTAAGTCCCTCGCACACGGATCCACCGAATATCTCAATGCCAAAGAACGTGCCAATCGCTTTCACCGGGTGCATCACTGCCCCGACAACGTCGCTGCCAAGGCCCCCAACGTACTTGCTCGCCCTGGATTCTCTGCTTCTGACATACCATATCGCGACTTATGCACCGACTGCATCGCACACAACAAGCGCCACCCGCACAAGCATTTCAATGCGACCAAGCCTTCTTTTGAGCAAACTCACAAAGCCGGCGAAGTCTGGGCGTGCGACGGCGGCTATGTGACCATCCCATCCGAATGGGGAGGCTTCACACATATCATCGTCTTCAAGGAACTCATTTCGAAATTTCTCTTGGTGTACTTTACACGCACCACCAACGCCACGGAGTTCACTCAAGCTCTGGATTTTGTGTATGACTTCTGTCGTACACAACTCAACGTGCACATGCGCACCCTCTACTCCGATGCATTCAAGCCCTACTTTAGCCAGCACATTACCTCCCCGTACCGCGTCGATAAGGGCATTCAACTCATTGCCTTCCCGCCGTACATGCACCACTTTAACTTTGAAGTTGAGTCTGCCATCGGTTTCATCGCCTCCGCCTCCTCAACTCGCCTTCGTTCTCTCCTTAATGCTCACTATCGTGGCGCCAAGATCGTGGAACAACTATCATGTTCCCATGGGCGGTGATACACACCGTTCAAAGCTATAACCTTCTCCCGAACGCCACGCTCGAGCGCATTCATCATGCTATTCTGAGTCCGCAACAGCTACTCTACAACCAACTCAACACTCCCCAACACGATATGCTCAAGATTTTGGCGCTGAATGTTACCTCCTATTGGAGCCCCATGAACACCACAAGTGGGAACCGTGCCGCCGCAAATATCTGTATCTCTGTTGCGCCAACGCGCAAAACCCGCTCGTCTCCCCACGCGTCGACCATCTCGCTGACGTCGTCCTCAACCCTGAAAACGGACAAATTCGTGTTTCGTCCAAGCTGCAATTCCTCTACATGTTGCAGCATCCTACTCCTGATCCTGAACTAGCTCCTCCGCCTCACGCTCCTCCCGCGCCTTTCTCGCTCACACCCCACACCACTATCCAAGACCATGTCATTCAGAGGGGGACAAGGACTCCTCATCCTCAGAGGGGGCACTCCCCACCTCCTTCAGCTCCTTCTTCGTCCCCTACTCCTGCCTCTTCTCCCTCTTCTGACGCTCTCGCCGACGAATCTGGCTCTATGTCACCGCCCTTGCTTCCTTCTTACAAAGACCTTTTTGCACAAGATGATCTCATTCTTGTCCCAGGTTCCAAACAGCCTAACACTCGCAAGGCCACTTCTATGAAAACTATCCGAGCCCGGTTACAAGCGTCTACTATTGGTGCTTACAAAGCCGCTGGTGGCAAGCTCGCCGATTTCCGCTGGGATCTTCGCCACCACTTTCTTACGTTCAAGTCTCCCGCCCTCTCCGCCCTTCATCTCCGTGGTGGTATCCTCTGGTCTGCTATCTGCTCAGAGGGGGAACATGCGTTGTTAGCTCGTCTTCTTCTCCCGTTGCGCACTGACTTACTTGCCCGCTACCCGCACGTCGATGGTTACTTCGCCCACGCCAAGTGCGCATCCAGCATCCCAGCTGCAACCTTTTTAACTGCTGATGGTTCACCTGCGTGCCCTATTCCTCAGCCCCTTTTATCTGCGTTCACTGAACACGCTGCTGCCTTCGGCACTTCTTCCTTACAATATGCACTTACGTACCTGGCGCCGACCAGCTTTATTGATCACAACTCATCCGAGTTTGGCGCTACTTCTGCATCTCTGGCTGACTTGGAGGAATACCTTCTGGTCTCTACAGAGTTTATCACCCAGGTCTTACGTACCGACCCTACTATCCATATCCAACTGGAATCTGCCCCTACTACTCCTACTGACGCTGTTTCCGCTTATCCCGAAGTTGCGCACACTGCCTCGACCGCAACGTCGCTAAACTATAATTCACCAGCCATTGTTGGTCCTGACGAATATAAGGTCCAAGAAGCGGACGTTTCCATTGACGAATATAAACTTAAGTGCCTCCACGGTTTGTCGCCTGAAAACAGGCACGCCTACCTCAAGGCCATCGCCAAGGAACTCCACGACATTATCCGCTTTGGCTGCTTCAAACTTTCCTTACCCGACGGTGTCTCTCGTCCTATTGACAGCAAGATGGTGCTGAAGATTAAAACCGACTCTGCAGGCAAATACGTTAAGCACAAGGCTCGCCTCGTACTACGTGGCTTCCTAGCATCTCTTGGCGCCGATTTCTTTGGTACCTTCAGCCCCATGGCCACCATGACCGCAATCCGGGTACTACTAGCTATTGCAGCATACAAGCAATTGCCTGTCTACCATGCAGACGTCCCGAACGCCTTCGTTCAGTCTGACATCGATGCCAATGTCTATGTTCAGTTACCAGACGGCATCAAGCTTATCGACCCCGATGACGCTAAGTACAAGGGCCGACGTCTACCGAAACTGCTGAAGTCACTTTATGGACTTCGGCAATCACCATCCCTTTGGAACAAAGAGATAGACGGCTTCTTCCGTAGCCTTGGCTACAAACGCCTGCATTCGGACTCTTGCCTATATGCTCGAGTATCCGCACATGCTAAGTTCGTCGTATGCAGTCTGTCTGTAGACGACATTGTTATTGTGTCCAATGACGACCCTCTTCGTACAGAATTACAGGATGCCCTCCACAAACGGTATGCTGTAGAGCAGTTTGAACCTGTCCATACCCTCCTAGGCATGCGTGTGTGTCGCACATCTGACGGCTCCATTTCTCTGGATGTGCAAGCCAAGCTGGATGAACTCTTCGCTGATCACCCAGTCTTGCAGCAACTGACCCCACTCAAATATCCTATGTCATCGTCCTTCAAGTATAAAGATGGCACTCCCAGCACTGAAACCGAGTTGTACATCAACTCGCACTTTGCCACCCTCCTTGGCAAGCTGGTGTTCATGCAAGTTGCCTGCAGACCTGACTTCTCGCAAGCCTTGGGCAGATGTTCGCGTGGTATGCATGCACCCACATATGTTCACGTTCAAATGCTAGAGCATTTACTTCGCTACCTCAAGAAGCCGGAAAACCGCTCACTTCGCCTCTGGTTTCACCCTAAAGGTAATGCCATTGAAGCTCACCTTCGCACTGTCTCCGCTAATCGAATTGATCTATCCACTGTGGTCGACTACCAACCACAGGATGTATCTACTGGACAGTTTGACCCCTTAGTTGCCATGGTTAACGCTGACAATGCCCCTTCCTTAGCACAGGAAGACAGGAAATCTACCACCGGGTTTGTCTTCTATCTTTTCAACTGCCTTATTGGTTGGAAAAGCAAACTTCAACCGATTGTCTCCTGCTCAACTCACGAAGCTGAGTTGATTGCCCTCAGCATTTGTGTTGATGAAGCCGTTTGGCTACGCAAGCTGCTGTTGGAACTCTCCTTTGTTGTCAACCCCACCTTCTACGTCAATAATGCTAATGGTGAGAACACCGCTGACCCTGTTGACTTTGATGACAATGACAACCCAATTGCTGAAGAAATGCGCTTCATCAGAAGCCTACCCCTCTTGTCTGACAATGCTGCGGCTGTTCACACCTCTAATAACCCAGATGGGTCCTCTCAATCCAAGGCACTGTCGACTAGATGGTTTAAGATTCGTGAGTACATATCGCTTCAGAAAATACGAGTCCATCATGTTCCCGGCAAGCTGAACGTGGCGGATGGTTTTACTAAGCCACTTGCTGCTGAGTTCTCCACCTTTCGCTCTCTACTCGGTATGCATCATGCCTCTGACGACAATCCTTTACAGGATTGAAGTTGTCTAACCGTAGTGACCGCAACGTCATTAAACTAGCAAACTAGCCCTGGCCCAACCTTCTTTTGCCACATTTTTTTTGTACGTGTCGTGTGAGTGTCACTCATGTTTTTTTCTTGGCACTCCCATGGCCGTGGCCGTGGCATCTCTCCAGTCGTTCGAAGGACAATTCCACGCTCGCTCTCCACGGCTGAGCCTTCTCCCAAGTTGGTTCACAAGCGACAACCCATAACCACTGTCACTCCTACTACCTCTCAGGCTGCTACTGTTTCATCGACACCAGCTGAGCCTGTTTCACTGCAATCCCTAACTTTCCAAGATGGCCTCAACATGAAGTTTACCCTGATTGAACGAGGATTCTCTCTTTTTGAGAGCTTCCGTACTCCTGCTACGCCCTTTCTCTCTTCTGTTATGCGAGCGGAAATCTCTACGGCACTCAACTCGATATATGAATCTGCTGACTCTTTATTGTTTGTGGAACTTACGACCTTCATATCTATGCGTCTACCCTTTACTACATTTTGGGAAGCTGCTCCTGCTATTACTTCTATTGGCTGCTACAGAGGCCCCAAACGTGAACGCTTCATCCTGTCATCCTATTGTACGCAGTGTCTTAATAATTTAGGACAGCCTACATTTCTTGCTTCTACCACATATAATTCGAAGTCACAAGCACCTAGTGAACTCCCCACTGAAGTACTGAGTCATCTCAACACAGATGACCACAAGAAGAATGGTCATATTCCCATCTCAACTATCACCGCTAACATTTGTTGTGCTTGTCACAACACCGATCAGGCGCCCATACAACCTAACGTATGTGCACGTAATGCTACCTCCTTCCAACCTTCCTGCAATGGGTGCTCAGCCGGTCATATACGTGCAACCATCATGCGTACGTATCACTTGCCAAAGGAGCTACATGCTCTCTTGACCAGAAACCTAACGCAACATTCGTCACTTGCTCATTTAGTCTTATCAGTAACCGATGCAACCACAGAATCCACCAATACTCAATTACCATTGGCACTGGATCTTCGGCTTATTACTCAGATGCACCTGGAGCATCTTAACTTTATTGTAACGCTCGAGCGAACACAAGCTCGTAAACATCAGGCCATGTTCAAAGCCACCAAATACCACCATGTGATTCATACTGTTATCCAATCGTGGGTACAACACCTTGACGACTACGTATCATCCTTAGACGATACAAAGCCGCCATCACTCTTGGATGTAATGTTCGGTCCCACCTATACTTCGGCCGAACGTCAAGACTTTCTGCACTTCCTAAACACGAAATACCCCTCACTCGCACAGCATGTGTTGACCGAAATGCCGTCTAACTACTCACCTCCCTCATCAGAATCTACTCTGGAAATGTCTTCACCATCGACACACCCTGCTCCTTCTGCCTCGCCTGATGATGTCGATGCATTGCGTCAACAAGTCGAACAACTCCAGGAAACTCTTCGCCTATATATTCCCTTACCCTGATCGCCGACCGCATGGTTGCGATGGAGGGCGGTGTCTCATGAATCCTGAGCCTTGCGAGGGCATCCGCCCTCCCGGCGTAGGTTGGCACCTATTCGCCTCTCGGGCGGGCCGGTTGGCAGCCGGAACGTTCGCAGTGGGACGGGGTATGGCCGGGGGGCGCAGACGGAAGGTTATCGACGAGTTGGTTGTCAGTCACATCGCGGTGTCCTCGTCGCATGGCGACAAGCTTGATGATCACTCTCCGCCGACCCACCTTTCGGCGCCCCTCGTCTACAGGCCCGTGATTCCGGACTGGCTCCTGTCGGTCCGGCCTGGCTCCCATGCTCGGGAGAGGTCTGAAGTTAGTTAGTTAGTTATATATTCGCAAGGTCAACACCCTTAGCGCTGAGAATCTATCTCTGCACACAGATCTACAGGCAGCCATTGCTTCAATTACCTCCCTGGAAAACCGGCTCTTTCCTCCTACAGCCAATGCACACGTGCTGCTTGTAACACTGTTCAAGATCACAGAGCTACTGTCTCGCTTAACGCTAACAGCTCATGATCAATATGCCGCCAACCATTCCTCCACGGACGATCACCTCCATCGTCTACGTGATAATTTGCTCTCGTGTATTCAAAGCATTCCCTTTGCATGTGAACTGGAAGACCCTTCTATCCTCTCGGATCCGTTCGCTGAGTCTAACTTTTTGGAAAACCAACTGGACACCATACAACTTGACTCACTAGTGCCATCCCTACTGAATGCTTTACTTGAACTCACGTTTCGTATGGTACCACACCATTCTACTATTGGCGTTCACCGCCTGACAGTAGAAGCTGACGAAGACGATACCGATACCCTCGAACCAGTAACGTCCACTACCTCAGATAGCTTTAATAACACACTGTCTGTCGTACCTGTGTTTCGTAATGCTCTGTTCAAAAGCGTCAAGTCGACTCTCAGCCCCACCAAGTCCAAGCCCCAAGACACCTGTTACACTCTTGATGCCTCTTATGTGACCTCTGAGATCATCAAGACTGTATTCTCCTCCTTTTCTCTTTTCCCCTTTTTTTCCCCTTTCTTTCTTATTCACCATCATCTTTCTCAAGAGATGCTCTACAGTCACACCTTGCACTTAAGACATCTCGAGGGGGTGCAGAGAAATCTGCTGCCTCTTACCCTTATCCGTCCGTTGAGAACGTGATCTCTTCCTTACCCTTCTTCTTCCTTTTTACACAATCTAATAGTCCTCTGATTTGTTGCCTACGCTCATCATCATGGTCTATAGCCCGTCCCAAGGTATGTAGCACTATATACTTAACCGTTCTCGTGTCCTAACTACTAATCGACAGATGTTTGTCTGTTTGTCTGTTTGTCTGTCTGTCTGTCTTTAAATGTCGACTGCTAAGAGGGGGGGGTGTGTGTGGGCTGTCTGTCTGTCCCTCGATTTAGGGTAAGGATCAAGGCGCGAGAGTAAGGATCAGGTAGGCGCGAGAGCCAGACAGTGATCTTCCAAGCCGTCTACGGCGACCTCGCAGACTATTTCCACGACCCGCGGCGGCTCTTTCAGCGCGCCATTCTCACGCCCCGTCGAAACGATGTTGTCGATGCTGACAACGCGCGCATGACCGCGGCCTTTTTTTCCCGAAGACGAGGCGTCGGAGTTCTTTTCGGCCGACTAGGTTGGGTCGGAAGCCGACGCCTCGCTCTTTACAGTCGAGTTTTCAACTCCCTGACAACCAACGGCGTGCTGACTTTGAGCGCGAGCTTAAGGTCTTCGCAATCTCGACCCGTCGCACGGCCACTGCAACGGTACCAGATACATGATCGATCGTGTCGTTGGCACCGAGGCTCCTCCAACCTGTATCCCGTAAGGCCCGCCGACGCCAAACGATCACCAAGAGCCAGGGCCAGACGCCCCGCGAGGTCGGCGTCCTCTTGCCCACAAGCCCGTCTTCTGTCACGTCCAGCTCTACGTGGCTCTCTGTCGATCGGCAACCCCGAGAATATGCTCTTCTGAGTCGACGACTCCACCCTACCTCACACGTGCTCCGCAATACCGATAAGCCCCCTCCTGGCGTCTACACGCGCACTGTAGGTGAACATACTGGGACCAGGTGAACTTACTGGGGTTTGAGATTGGGATAGGTGAATATAGTGACCAGGTGAACTTACTGGGACCAGGTGAACTTACTGGGGGTTTTAGAGTAAACTCAAAGGTTAGCGGCGCGTGCGGATCAAAGCAGCTTAGATTGGCGGAGGCGAGAGCGACGAGCTCGAAGGAGAGTGGGGTGAGTGGGTGTGAGCACGAGTGGGCTTACTCCGAACTTACTGGGGTTAGAGATTGGGACTAGGTGAGCTTACTGGGACCAGGTGAACTTACTGGGGTTAGAGATATGTGAACTTACTGGCCTGCACTTGTAGTGCTACTACACTACACTGCTAGATGCCGCCTGTCGTGTTCTGAGGATATAGGGAACATACCTTTCATTCCCCGAATTAACCTGCCAGACGTTCACGATGAGACGGGATGGTTTCCCAGTCACGATGAGACGGGATGGTTTCCCGAGAGGTGACTTACCACTGCTTGCTAGATGCTCTGCAGGACACATTTTCATCAGTCCCAAGTGACAACTTCGCCATACAGTACCTTCTGCCCTCCCGCCGTTTACCGCACCGAAGCAATCATCATCATCATCATCATAACAACAACAGTCATAATATCCTCAAGGGGTCTCGATTTTGTTGGGCTCCTTTCCAAAATGATTCGTCAGAAGAGCGGCGCGCGTTCTCTCTCCCTCTTTCTCCCTCGAAAAAAAAAGTCGCGCGCGCGGGGTGGTAGTATCATCAGCATCATCATCATCGACGTCACGCGGACGTTGTCTCGACTTGTCTCTCCGGAAGTGTCGGGGTCTCGTCTCGCGTCTTTCTGGCGTGTTTGATGGGGTCGGGGGGGGGCGGTCTGCCGGAGAGCTTGAACATGGAGCGGAGGAAGTTGTGGATGCGGTTGAAGCGCGGCCTCGGCTCGTCGTCGAGGTGGCGGAGCCTCGCTAGAGTGGTCTTGGCAGCGGCGAGCTCGACGAGGTCGCGCTTTTGCGGGCGGAGACGGTCGGCGTAGAGCGCGGCGTCGAGCGCCGCGGCGAGGGCGGGGGCGCGGCGGCCGCTCGCGGCGTAGGCGCGCGAAAGTTTGGCGAGGGCGTCGGGCGAGAGCTCGGGGACGGCCTCGGCGGCAGTTTCGTCGAGGGCGGCGACGAGCGCTGGAGCGGCCTCGGCGAGCGCGGCGGCGTCGGCGGGCGGCAGCGTCAGGGGCTCGACGACGTCCCGCGAAGAGACGGAGACAGCGCGCGCGAATGCGGCGGCCTCGTCGACGTCGTGGTGCGCGAGGCGCACGAGGCGCTGGGGGCACGCGAGGCGCGCGGGCGCGCGCGCGCCGACGGCCGCGGCCGACACGACCGCGCGAGCTACGAGGCGGTCGTCGAGGCGGTCGTCGAGGGCGTCCAGGACGCGCGCGGCCAGGCGTGCCGCTGGGGGGGGGGGCGCCGGCAGGCCAAAGGCAGCGGGTCCCGCGAGGCGCGCCGAGGCCCACAGTGCCCCGACAGCATCCACGGGGTCGACGAAAAAGCCGGCCTCGTCGGCAGCCAGATCGTCCGCGAGAGAGCAGAGAACGGCGCTCGGCGCGCCGAGGGTCGTCGCAGCCCAGGAGGCGCGGCAGACGGCCGCGAAGGTGCCGCCCTTCTCCTCGAGAGAGGCACGGAGGCTGCCGACGCCGGCAGCGAACCGGTCGGCCTCGTCGGCGTCGTCGTCGAGCGACGCGAGCCAACGAGCGCCGCCGTCGGCGGGGCCGGCCTCCATCACGGCCGCGGCCCACAAGATGCGCGCGCGTTGGGCGTAGTCGAAGTCGTCGAGGCGGCCCGCGGCGTCGGCAACAGCCGCGCGACACACCAATCGCGCTCGGTCGCTCGACGGCAACGCCGTGGCGAGAGCCCACGCGAGCCTCGTCGCGTCGGTCGCGTCGTCGAGAACGAGCTTGTCGTCGCGAAACACGCGGTGCAGGAAGACGTCGAGGAGGCGGCCGGCCTCGTCGGTCCTTCCCCCCCTCGCGAGGCCCCAGGCGACCGACGCAGTCAACCGCTCGTCCGCCGCGACGAGCTCCCGAAGCGCGGCCGCGCGAGCCGCGAGCCGGTCTAGAGTACCGCCGAGCCACGTCGCGTTCGTCGGGGTCAGCTTTCCCAGCGCGACCGCGAGCGTCGGCAGCGCGGGAAGCTCGAGGTCGTCGATGGTCGCGGCCCCCAATGCCTCCACGACCCGCTCGTCCTCCTCGGCGTCCTCCTCGTCGGACCTCGCCGCCGTCAAGCTCGCCGCGAGGTCCGCGAGCTCGGTCGAAGTCCGCGGAGCCACGCGACGCTCCAAAAGCGCCCGCGCGACCGCCCCCCGCAGCGTCGCGCCGACCTCGGGTCCAAACACGGCGCTCGCGCACGCGAACGCCCGGCACGCGGCCGCCGCGACGCCAGCGTCGCATTCGCCTTCCGACACCGCCCTCGAGCACGCCGACTCGAGCTCGCCCAGCACCGACTCCGGCCCCTGGAACCCCAGCACCCCGAGCGCCCACGCGCACCGCGCCGCATCGGCGGCCCCCAATTCCCCAGCCCTCAACTCGACCACTTCCAGCAACTGCGCTAGGCCGCGCTCCTCTAAGAGCCGCGCGTCGTCGTCCCAGATTTCCGCCAACCGGTACAAGGCTCCGCACGCCGCCGACGCGTCCTCCGCCGTCGCGTACCCGATCCGCAGGTAGCTGTCCAGCTGGGACCGCAACGCCGACACGTGCCGCTGCGCCTGCGTCAACACCTTCTCCCAGTTCTCGCACGACCGCCAGCTGAACACCTCCTCCTCCTCATCCTCCTCGAGCACGTCCACCCCCCCTCCGCGGCGCGCGATCTCGCGCCGTCGCTGCACCGTCGAGCACTGTACGACCACGAGGGTAAACACGACCCGCACATGCATATCAACAACAACAACAACAGCAACAACGGCCGAGGCGAAGGCGGCGGTGGCGAAGGCGAAGGCGGTAGCGAAAGCTTGGGTTGGTTGTCAACCACCTCAGCCCAGCCCGAAGATCCGACCGCCTACGCTGACACCACTTCCCTGATGCTTACCCTCTCGAATTTCCTGTACATATCTGGCCATTTTAAACAATCGGACGTTCGGGTCAATTGAATTGCTAATGTAGTAGACTAGTATGATTCTGTAATTTTGGGAGCATTCAAATGAAAGAGTTTGGTGGAGGGGTAACGACCATTCTTGACGTCACCACATTATCAACGAAATTTTTGACGTAAGAACAAAAAAAAATGAAAAACAACCACCGTTGGGAATTCACTGGGCTCACTTCACAAATAGGTTCACTCAATTTGGTTCACTTCACTTCAATTCACTTCACTTCACCGAAAACTTCCGTCCGAAGTCCAATGTTCACTTCACGTTCATTCACTTTGGCTGACGACCCCGTATGATGAGCCAACTCGAGCCGCGCTACCTGGAGGTGGAGAATAATGTCGATGATGAGGAGGAATTTAAACGCGGAACAGAAGGAGGAAGTTCACAAGAACGAGCCGATTGCGACGTCGATGTTGTGACGTGGAACACACCCGGCAAAAGTGGACGATCAACCAGGTTTTTACAAGGTGTGGGACTGCGTGCGTCGACTGAAGGAATATCATCCTGACCGCGTCAGTGAGAAGGCGACGCATGTGTGTATCCGGTGCTGGGAGCGCCTGAAGGTGACGAGAGACTTCAAGAAAGGCACGTGGCAGACGACAAAGCCTCTTGCCCACTTCAAGGCTGCGCATCCGGAGGATGAGCTGGGACGTCAACAGCTCACCAAGAAACTGAAGACAGACCAAGAAAAGGAGGGCGTTATGACGACGACCGTGGGCGTTGTGGCGGCCTCGAAGGGCAAATCGGATATTACGAGATACTTCATGGCCATGCCCAGCCAGGCAAAGCACTCTTCCCTGATGGCGTTCTCGGCTCGGCACTACGTGTACACGTCGCAGCGGATTTCCAAGCGCACATTTGACGACGAAGATCATCGCAACCTAATTGAGGCGTATTACCGCGGCGGTGGCGGGAAAGCCAAGTGCCCGATCATGACTCGAAAAGCGCTGTTCGAATGGGTGGACGCTGAATATCGTTGCTTTGTTCGAATCTTGAAGCACGTCGTTACGGAGTGTCCTAACTACTAATCGACAGATGTTTGTCTGTTTGTCTGTTTGTTTGTTTGTCTGTTTGTCTTTAAATGTCGACTGCTAAGAGGGGTGTGTGTGTGTGTGGTTTGTCTGTTTGTCTTTAAAGGTCGACAAGGGCAGGCCAGTAAGTTCACCTAGTCCCAATCTCTAACCCCAGTAAGTTCACCTGGTCCCAGTAAGTTTCATATAAGTTCACCTTGTCAGTAAGTTCACCTAACTCACACCAACTCCTTTGAGCTCGTCGCTCTCGCCTCCGCCAATCTAAGCTGCTTTGATCCGCACGCGCCGCCAACCTTTGAGTTTACTCTAAAAGCCCTTTACTCTAAAAACCCCAGTATGTTCACCTGGTCCCAGTTTCACCTGGTCACTCAGTTCACCTAGTCCCAATCTCAAACCCCAGTAAGTTCACGTGGTCCCAGCAAGTTCACCTATAGTGCGCGTGTAGACGCCGGGAGGGGGCTTATCGGTATTGCGCAGCATGTGTGGGGTAGGGTGGAGTCGTCGACTCAGAAGAGCATATTCTCGGGGTTGCCGATCGACAGAGAGCCACGTAGAGCTGGACGTGACAGAAGACGGGCTTGTGGGCAAGAGGACGCGGACCTCGCGGGGCGTCTGGTCCTGGCTCTTGTTGATCGTTTGGCGTAGGCGGGCCTTAAGGGATACAGGTTGGAGGAGCCTCGGTGACAACGACACGATCGATCTGGTACCGTTGCAGTGGCCGTGCAACGGGTCGAGGTTGCGAAGACTTTAAGCTCGCGATCAAAGTCAGCATGCCGTTGGTTGTCAGGGAGTTGAAAACTCGACTGTAAAGAGCGAGGCGTCGGCTTCCGACCCAACCTAGTCGGCCGAAAAGAACTCCGACGCCTCGTCTCCGGGAAAAAAAGGGAGCGGTCATGCGCGCGGCGTTGTCAGCATCGACAACATCGTTTCGACGGGGCGTGAGAATGGCGCGCTGGCTAAAAGAGCCGCCGCGGGTCGTGGAAATAGTCTGCGAGGTCGCCGTAGACGGCTTGGAGGATCACTGTCTGGCTCTCGCGCCTACCTGATCCTTACTCTCGCGCCTACCTGATCATTACCCTAAATCGAGGGACAAACAAACAAACAGACAGACAGACAAACATCTGTCGATTAGTAGTTAGGACTGCTAAGAGGGGGGTGTGTGTGGGGGGCATGAAGGATGTGTCTGTTTGCCCGTTTTTGTGTCTGTTTGCCCCTCGATTTAGGGTAAGGATCAGGTAGGCACGAGAGTAAGGATCAGGTAGGCGCGAGAGCCAGGCAGTGATCCTCCAAGCCGTCTACGGCGACCTCGCAGACTATTTCCACGACCCGCGGCGGCTCTTTCAGCGCGCCATTCTCACGCCCCGTCGAAACGATGTTGTCGATGCTGACAACGCCGCGCGCATGACCGCTCCCTTTTTTTCCCGGAGACGAGGCGTCGGAGTTCTTTTCGGCCGACTAGGTTGGGTCGGAAGCCGACGCCTCGCTCTTTACAGTCGAGTTTTCAACTCCCTGACAACCAACGGCATGCTGACTTTGATCGCGAGCTTAAAGTCTTCGCAACCTCGACCCGTTGCACGGCCACTGCAACGGTACCAGATCGATCGTGTCGTTGTCACCGAGGCTCCTCCAACCTGTATCCCTTAAGGCCCGCCTACGCCAAACGATCAACAAGAGCCAGGACCAGACGCCCCGCGAGGTCCGCGTCCTCTTGCCCACAAGCCCGTCTTCTGTCACGTCCAGCTCTACGTGGCTCTCTGTCGATCGGCAACCCCGAGAATATGCTCTTCTGAGTCGACGACTCCACCCTACCCCACACATGCTGCGCAATACCGATAAGCCCCCTCCCGGCGTCTACACGCGCACTATAGGTGAACTTGCTGGGACCACGTGAACTTACTGGGGTTTGAGATTGGGACTAGGTGAACTGAGTGACCAGGTGAAACTGGGACCAGGTGAACATACTGGGGTTTTTAGAGTAAAGGGCTTTTAGAGTAAACTCAAAGGTTGGCGGCGCGTGCGGATCAAAGCAGCTTAGATTGGCGGAGGCGAGAGCGACGAGCTCAAAGGAGTTGGTGTGAGTTAGGTGAACTTACTGACAAGGTGAACTTATATGAAACTTACTGGGACCAGGTGAACTTACTGGGGTTAGAGATTGGGACTAGGTGAACTTACTGGCCTGCACTTGTTATTTATGAAGCGGCTTTCGGCAATCCATTCGCCCAGGTGCTGCATGACGGCGGGACACCCAAGGATAAGTTCAAGCGACAGGCCATTTGCCTATCCTTCATCTGGCCCGATTGGAGTGGCGTTGAGACGGTGTGCGTGGGCCTCGTTCCAGCTGACGACGGAACCGATTCCGGCACGGCTTCCCTGCTCCGTTCTGTGGTCGCGGAGCGTGCGGGAATCGATATCGATTTGGCGGCAGTAACCATGTTCAAGACCGGGCTGCAATTGGCGTCGCCGAAGCATTTTTTGTTGAGGTCGAAGCGTGTGACATGTGCATGATATCTTAAAGATCTCGGCAGCGGCATGTGGCGACTTGACACGATCCAGAGGCAAGTAGGTGATTAATCCATTCCCAGCAGGCCAGGAGCTGCTGAACAGTGCCCACGACGGAGCCAAGTACTTTTCTTACGGCACACACGTTTGAAGGAGTTTGAAGTCTGCATGCGCTTTTGCCATTACAGCCGGGGAAATCGCCGAAGCTCAAGCTCAAGTTCGACCTCAATAAGACGAGCTTCCGGGCGCGATACCAACTTAGTCGTTCCTTGCTGCGTATGCACCACGTGCTCAAACTGTACACGGCGACCGACATTGGACTCCCCTGAACAATCAGTGATGAGCATGGGTGGCGTTGGCTGAATTCGAGGCGATTTTTGCTATAACGGATGAGGCCGTTGTTTTCGTGCAACATGGACACTTATACCTGGGGGCGTGCGCCGCATTGATCAAGCACAACATGATCGAGTCTCTGCGAGCTGGGACGCTAGAAGTCATCAATCTCCCGAACATAACTGCGAAATCCATGCCACGTAAGACTGTCGATGTTGACGACCTCAGCGAGACCGGCAAAATCTGTCTTTAACGGGCTATTCTCGAATGTGAGCGTCGGTTTTGCGGGGATAATGAAAACTACGTGCGTCACTTCGACTACGAATTCAACGATCGCGAGCTGATTGCCTTCCTTCTTGACTTTCGGACTATCAACTGCCGGCACCTGTCGTCCAATCAAAGAGCTCAGGCCAGGAAGTTGCTCAAGGAAGAATATGTGATTTACGCACGGACTGTATTCCACCACGAAAGGGCAAAGACTTCCTCCGAGTCTGCGCCGCCCTCCGAACCTGCGCCTGCCCGCAGCCTCTTGGCGGCACTCAACGCACCCGACGCTTGGGACGACATTAGTGGCGACGTGCCTTCTATTGCTATGCCTGAGAACCAGATGCCCGATTTCAATGTGGAATTTGAACAGGCCTTCACTCTATGGATCAGGCTCTCGAGATCGCTCAACTGGAAAGAGCATTATCCTGAACTTGAGAAGAAGGATGAAGTCGGCTTCACAGATCTGGCTGTGCTCGACGTTGGAAAACTGTATCGACCGCTCACCAAGAAGCAGTATGGGTTCCTTCCGGATATGGCGAGAACCTCTAAGGGTTTTTTTAATTGGTACACATGGCGCGCAGAGCTACTGTGAGCGCTGCCTGAGCATTGGAAATCTTGTCCTGACCGAGGGAAACACGTTTCTCGGCGCGGACGAGACGGACAAAGTTGCCCTACTGCGCATGAACAAGAATTTCATTGCGGCGGCCCGCATTAAGTACAGGGACCTCGGACACGAGACCGAGTTCAAAAACGACGAGAGCAGGTAGAGGGAGATGGAGGTTAATGAGGAAGAACCAGACGAAAATACCGAGGTCGGTCGTTCACATCGCCTAAAGTAAGAAACAGTGAACCCCATCCACGGTATCTCCTCCTTCGCCGCGAAACGCGAATGAATCTAAGAGCACCAGACCTAGGCAATAGCGCGCGGGGGGCACGGAACTGACGGGGCGCGGCAGGGACCGGCGCTGGCGTTTAAAAAAAAAAAAAAAGTGGCGTTCACTTCACAAAGGTTCACGATGGCCACGTAGGGTGACGTGTTCACTTCAAATCAATTCACCAATATTCCGTGGCTGGTGAAGTGGTTCACGTTCATTTGCTGAAGTGAATTCCCAACGCTGAAAACAGCCGCCGCCGCCGCCGCCGCCGCCGCGCCTGGGCCCAAGCGACGAATCTCAGTCAGCGGCAGCAGCAGCCCACGTGTGAGCCAGACATTATTAGAAAAAGAACACGAACTTTCTCCCTCTTCCTTTCTCACGATGGGCAAGACGAGACCAGACCTAGAGGAGCGTGACGACAGACAAAGGCCACGTAGAGAGCAAACTCAAACTTGCCGATACCCGAAACTGATCTTCTCACGAGGACACGGGAAGCGAGGCACAACGCGAGCGAGCACGGACGTGCGAACCGGAGGTGCCTCTTCCTCCCTCTATCTCTCCCTCCCTCCCTCCCGGAGATGGAGTTGAAACCAGGCCTGCGTCTTGGCATGCACACTGCTTTCGGTATACATTCTCCCCGGGCGATCACACGCTCGACCGCCGTCCACACTAGCTCCTCCAACGGCATCTTGTACAGCCAGATGCATCAACATGTTGCTTGTTTCCCTTGGCTATCTCCCGCAGGACCGACGACGACGTCGGGATCTACAGCAACATCTGTTTATTAATCAACCAACCACCTTGTGGGTGTGCAGGCCATGTTAACCGACAGCATCTTTCAGCAAGTTCTGAGGTCATGTAGCGACCGTCGCATCATGAAGCTCCAGCTGATGCGGAACGACAGCGCACCGAACCTAGCGCGCGACGACCTCCTCAAGAAGCACCGAGTCCTCACATGTGACAATTGCAGCAGCGAACTTCTCCGTATAAGCAGCCCCGCAATTTCGATTGCATTCGCGCTTTCGCACACACGAACTTGCTGCAACGCATGACTGCGCATCTTGTGGAATTCAAAAAAGATGCGACTTTCACTTTGACGAATGAGATAAGCTCAGTCATACTCGCCGATATCGATGATGGGAAGAATCGCGGATCTCCAAGATGTGAGCACGCGCCTCGACTCTCTATGCCGCTCTGATTCGATTCCCAGTGTCTTTGAGTCCGTCAACAGCAGTCAGCCACTCTTTAGCGCCACGACGTTGCTTTTCGTCGCGTTCCAGTGAAACTAGATTTGTAGTTGACTCTGTTGCTCCTCGTCATGCTCCAGTGAAGCACGGATCCAAGCTCTCTGCATGGCCACTGAACCCGGGGGCTTGGGGACTTGAGTGTCGTCCTCAACGATCAAAAAGACTGCGATCGCATGATCGGGTGTTGTGCCAGCTCCGTTTTACTCGTCCTGCGATACAGATCTAACCAAGCCGCACAACGAGAACAAACGAGGGTATCAGCAAGAAGGCGAGATTTCAAGGATGCAGGCAGAGGCGCCGGCAGAGGACGCGCGGCGCGCTGAAAAAACATCTCACTTGCACTGGCGATGCCTCGAGCACGCGACTTGGGGTTGGCGCATGCTAAAGGCCAATCGTATCTGCTGGAAAGGTGGGTTTCTGAACAGCGACAATGTCTCGAAGCGCACTCGTGGCAGTCTCCATCTTGGTGTTTTCAAGCGACTTCGAGTGCGCGTGAGTCCGGAATGATGAAGACGTCGACACAAAACTTCCAGACGCGCAGGGACCGTGGTTCTTCAGGGCTGTTGATGACCGCAGGATGTCGATTGACGAGGGATATCCGTGATCGCTTCACGTTGGAGCAGGCGAAACTCGTGTCTCCTGCATGCCACGCAATGATATGAGACGAGATATGTCTCTTCATTTCCGGCAAGCATGCGAGTCTCCAAGAAGACAAGGAATGTCGAGAGGACCATCGAGAGCGAGGCTCTCAAGGACATCCGTTTGCGCGAGAATTTCGAACATGTCAACAGATTCGTCAGTGGTCGAGTGCTGGCACCAGCCAAACTTAACTCGATGTGACGTTCGCAGGTCAAGATACCGTCCTCTAAGTCCGTGATCTTGCGCTTTTCAGAAACGACCCGGTTTCCGTTGTGATATGTCGCGCATGCCGATCGTGAGCTATTGGAGGAGAACTCAAGTGAGGTGAGAGTTCCTTCGCAATAGACGGAGCGCGTCGTGACGTTATACGGGCGATTGTCGGGTTTATAGCCTTCGTGGTGACACGAAAAATCAACGTCGATGGTCCCTGCGGCCTCGTCGCCGAAAGGGATCTCGAGTGTTTTCGATGTGTGCTGCCCGTGTTCGCCCCTTGCAGTGTTCGCGGCGGCGAAGTATAGCCGAACAACAGCTGACGATGTCCTCGCGCTAGGATCGAGAATTTGACGAGCAATGTCACAGACGCCACGCTTCGACAATCGCCGCGACAGTCAACTGTTTTTTTGTGACTTTGACCTACTCGCCTCGGTAAGGTCTCAGGCTCGTATGTTTCCGCATATTTTTTGACATTTTTTGCTTGTTCTGGCCGAGAGACTCACGCTGAGCTTGGGTCAACGAGTCAAGTGCGAAAAAAAGACATTCGTCGACTCCGCCGTGTTCGCAGTAGTGTTGTCGAATCGCTAGCTTTCGCGCAGCCTTCATAGTGCTTCGATGACAATTGGTAGAGCGGTAGCGACTTCTACGAAACCGACCTTCCCAAGATCGATCCGCCGTGATTTATCTCTTGTCAGCGTGATATTTTCTCTCAACTCGAGTGCAGTAAACGCCGTGTCGATGGCTAGCACGGCTGGAATAACGAAGGAGCATATTGCTTCCACTGCAAGCTCAAGCACCACGTTCGAGGTGCGATCGGCGGCGAAAGCGCGGTAGCCAAAACACGACGGGTGGCTCTTGTGCACTCCCCCGCCAAAAAATCTTGCGGTATTTGCGCCGGTAAAAAAGCTCGTGCTCGTCCGCGACGCGTCGTCTCCAATAGCGTCGATGACAAATTCCGCCAGCTTCGATTGTGGGGTACCTTCCGGCGCACACCCCAAGTGTGGCGGTTTGTTGCGGGATCATTTCACCGGCCGAAATCGCTCGCGCCAGCCTCGGATTCGAATTCGTGCCGCAGCGACAGCTTCCTCGAAAATAAAATTGTCAAGAAGCATGATTCCTTGCGTAGACGACGCCACGACGCTGAAAGAGGAGGGCAGCACCTTGGAACTTGCACGTTGCATGTTGAAGAGCTCCATTCCCACGTGCGCGCGGGTCACGCGATCCCCCTTGAATAACGAGTGCATCGGTTCCAAAGCGAGGTCATGCGACACGGATTCACCGTAGTGAGTGCTTGAAAGGGCTCTCCTGGTAGCATCTCACTCCAAGCGAGCGATTTGCATGATCTCGCCCGTGAAGAAGGCGATTGTTACGGCGTGTCGAGGTTTGGGCCGGAGCTTCCGTCGCTTACAAGAAACTTCGAGCGACCATCAGTCGCAAATAGGCCATTATGGAATTGCTCAGTGTGGCCATCATCTGGCTTTGCAACTCCAGGAAGAGAAAGTCAATGTCTGTCCACACCTGCACGCTGAACACAAGAACTCAATAGACTCGGACGTTGGAAACTGCGACCATAATGAGTACAGGCACATGAAGAAGGCGGGTCGCGATGGCCGACAAAACCATTGCAACGCGCGTCAAGCTCACTGCCCGAGAACCGGAGCCGTTCATTCACATGCTTAAACCCATTTTTATCGTGGGAAATACCGCACTCGCGCCACCCAGGAGACGCAGCGGGACTGGTCCGACGGCGCTTCAAAGCACCTTGAACAAGAACGCTCACGCCGTTTTCACGCGTGCACACGATGCCAGAACTCGGCTACACGCGTGAAGGCATCGGGATTTGTGTTCGAAGCCCAATCAATACAGTTCGCGACAATCCCGAGGTGGCCAGCGATCGAGTCCTACGACAACGTATGTCGTCTGGCGCGCTTGCTCGGGCGGGTGACTTGGTCGTCGTCGTCGTCGTCGTCGTCGTTGTCGTCGACGTCGAGAAGTTGTTTAATAACAGGAGGGTGATTGAACGCCAACATCCGAACAATCCGACCTCCTTTACTGAGTGTCGGCGTGCGCCAGCCACGGCAAACCCTCGCATGCGCCCAATGCTCTACTCGACCTCATTTTCGCCATTGTCTCGTGCCGAATGTCGTGACGATGAGCGAGGAGGATTCTCACTGTCTCCACCCAGCCATTCGCGCCGGCGGATGCGCGAGCCTCTTCTCAACCAGGTTGTGCTCAAGAAGATAGCGACGTCGGCATCGCCACGGCGGCGAGCAAAGCGACGAGATGCTTTGTCTATCGACCTGGTGGATGACTTTTTTGTACCTTGCGCGAGCAGTAGGTACCCAACATCGACGCTCTTGCTCGATGAAGACTGCCGAGGCGCGTTTTGTCGACATCGACTTGAACCTCCTCCTAGATCGCGATGTCGAGCGTCGAGACGCCGTTGTTCGTGGCCTGGTTGACGTCCATGCCGCCGTTTTCGAGTGGAAGAGGTGGGCGGCGACAGCCGACGCGTAGTCAGTCCCCTCGATGCGTCATCCTTTGACGTCACACATGCTGCTGCTATACAGTAACAACTATTAAAAAAGCCGGACACTTGATGGTCGTGTTTAGTTGGGAGCGGATCCCCATGTTTGCGCGCACTTGCAACATGAGCGGGCCGCTGGACGCGGGGACCGTGTCGATTCTTGGGCGGTTTCCTTTGGTGACTATCGAGAAGGGGCAGGGCGTGTACGAGGCCGGGTACGCCGAGTCTAAGATTGTCGAGGCCCTTCGTGCTGTCAAGGAGAAGAGCCCGTCGGTGACGACCCTGTTCTACTACAACTCGGTCCTCGACTGGCCTTACTACGAAATGTACGACATGGCCGAGGGCCTGGTCGCGGTCGACGAAACTGGCGCGCCTTGCGAGACAGACGGCGATTATTCGTTCCCGAATAATACGAGATTGCGTTCCCTCGATATGTCTGTCTCTCCGAGCAGCGAGGGAGCTGTGGATCGATGAGTGCTTGAACGCTACGAAAGCAGGTGCCGACGGTTGTTTTTCGGACCGCGCGGCGGGGTTTCCTTCGTGCGATCTCCCCGACCCCACCGCTTACCTTTTATCGGGTCACGTCCAAGCCCACAACGAGCTTCAGCGGTTGCTGGGGGAAAATAAGCTTGTCGTCGCCAACGAGGCGCGTCTTCTCGACGACCACCGCGACGTTGACGCGCCGTTTATTCGAACGGCCGGGGCAATGCTCGAGTACTTCCAACCGAACGAGACGTCGATTCGCGCGCTCCAGATCTGCGGCCGCAGGTTTGATGTCGTTCAGGCACACTACCACGTCGAGAACCCGGACGAATGAAATGCACGTACCCCATCATCGACGCGTTGGCGGCGTTTTTGTTTGATTGGCGCCTCGGAGTCGACGTATTTCGCGTGCTCCCACAAGTGGGACCTCGCTCGCTTCGGATCCCCTCGAATGGCACGAGTACCAGGACCGACCTCTAGGGGCGCCAGTGCGAGCGGCGGCGGCATTTTTTTTGACGCGGCGGTTCGGGTCGGGGACCTCTTTCATCTTCAATGCAACGTCAAATCGCGGCGCTATCTATCAAGTGGGAAACAACAACAACAACAACCCTCGTCGCGAAGGAACTGTTGCTTGTGCTGCTGCAGGTCGAAGTTGATGGTGATGATGATGATGAGGCGGGTTGTTCGACGGTTACTGAGCGTGGGGGGTCCGCGGGAGCGGATGGAGTACGACGTGGTGATCGTGGGCGCTGGTCCTGCGGGTCTGAGCGCAGCAATCCGGTTGAAGCAGCTCAACGCGGAGCTGTCGGTGTGCGTGGTAGAGAAGGGGTCAGAGGTGGGTGCCCACATCGTGTCGGGAAACGTCTTCGAACCCCGGGCCCTCGACGAGCTGATCCCGGAGTGGCGTCGGGACGAGACGTGTCCCGTAAAGACGGCCGTGACGCGGGATCGGTTTTTGTTTCTGACCGAGAAGTGGTCCGCTCCGCTTCCGACTCCGCCGACTCTCGACAATCACGGCAACTACGTGACTTCGCTGTCGCAAGTCGTGCGGTGGCTGGGGGTTAAGGCCGAGGAGGCCGAGGTCGAGATCTATCCTGGGTTTGCGGCCTCGGAGGTCGTGTACGACGACGAGGGCGGCGTTCGCGGCGTCGCGACGAGGGACGCGGGCATCGACAAGAACGGGCAACCAAAGGAGAATTACGAGCGGGGGGTCGAGCTGTGCGGCACAGTTTTGCTTGCGGAAGGGGCGCGCGGCTCGTGCTCGGAGGCCGTGATTTCAAAGTTTGGCCTGCGGCCGAACCGCCAGTCGTACGGCCTCGGCGTCAAGGAGGTATGGCGATCCAGCAAAACGACGCCCGGCTTTGTCCAGCACACGATCGGGTGGCCGTTGGACTCTGGGACTTACGGCGGGAGCTTCTTGTACCACATGGATG
Source organism: Chrysophaeum taylorii (assembly GCA_029834535.1). Lineage (NCBI taxonomy): Eukaryota > Pelagophyceae > Pelagomonadales > Pelagomonadaceae > Chrysophaeum > Chrysophaeum taylorii. Next base: position 22,542 of record JAQMWT010000046.1, on the reverse strand, counting down.
ACCTCGTTCACGTCGGATTCGTGGTGGGGTTGGACTACAAAAATCCCAACCTCTCGCCCTACCTCGAGTTCCAGAGGTTCAAGCATCATCCGGCCGTCGCCGAGCATCTGGAGGGCGGCGAGTGCGTGCAGTACGGCGCGCGAGTCATCAACGAAGGCGGTTTCCAGGCGATTCCGCAGTCCTTGACCTTCCCCGGCGGAGCCTTGATCGGGTGCTCGGCGGGTTTTCTCAACGTGCCGAAAATCAAGGGCACGCACACCGCGATGAAGTCGGCCATGCTCGCCGCCGAGGCATTTGTGGATGGAAATCTCGAAAGCTACGACGAGCGACTCCGCGCCTCGTGGGTCTACGAGGAACTGCGGGCCGTCAGAAATTACAAACCGTCCTTCGACTACGGCGGCTTGTACCCGGGACTCGTCTACTCTGGCTTGTCTGCCTACGCGTTGCGCGGTAACGAACCTTGGACGTTTCCGGGAGCTCGCCACGCCGATTCTGAAACGACCAAACCGTCGGGACCGAAAATCGACTACCCCAAACCCGATGGAATCCTCAGCTTTCCCCTCTTGACAAACCTCGCGCGAAGCGGCGTCGACCACGACGACCAGCCCTCCCACCTCCGCGTCCGAGACCATCTGAAGGACGACGTCCTCGGGAACGCCAAGTCCCTCAAGGAGCGGGGCGGGCCCGAGCGCAACTTCTGCCCCGCCGGTGTGTACGAGTACGTCGACGACAACAAAACCCCCTCTTTGGTCATCAACAGCCAGAACTGTGTCCACTGCAAGTGCTGCGCCATCAAGATGCCCTACGACTATATCGACTGGACCGTGCCCCAAGGAGGCGGCGGCCCGAACTACACGCTCACTTAATAAAACAAAGAAGAAGAAGAAGAAGAAGAAGAAGAAGAAGCTAACGGTGGTGCTCCTCGTCGTCGTCGTCGTCGTCGGCGTAGTTGTGGTGGTCGGCGAGTCGCCAGGCGAGGAGGTTCTTGGTCGCGTCGGCGACCGTCTGGGCCATGGTGAGCGCAGCCATCGGGTTCTCCGCGTGCGTCGAATACAAGTTGGGCGACATGACGATCGCCATGTTCTTTGCGGACATTTTGTTCGTATGCTCGTTGGTGACGATGGTGGCCATGAGGTCCAGCAGCCACAACAACAGGGACCTGTGGGGATCGGCGAGGTCGGAAACGACGTCGGCACACGGCTCGTGTCGCGCCAACTTGGCCAAGGAGGCGTCCCCGAGCCAATTCAAGAGGCCGATCGGGAGTTCGCGAAAAAAGACCTTGATCAGCGTGGCCACCACGTGGGGATCTTGGGTGTCCCAGAGACCTCCTCGGTCGATCGCCTCTCGAGCCTCCCGACAATCTTCTTGGTCCGGGGCGACGCGGAAAATTCCGAGCGTACCGTGGCCGTTGAGCTCGTCGAGCTTCCGGGCAAGCATCACCACCACCGACGGAATCTTGTCGTCGTAGCCCTCGACGTCGACGCGCGGCAACGCCCCGACCGGCACCGCGAATTGCTTGTTCGCCGTCTGCCAGCCTTCGGGGAGCCCCTCGAACCTCGACTCCTCGGCGTTGAACACGACGTGGGTGTCGTGCGAGACGCTCTGCACTTCCTGGATCTCGGCGAGGCTCCGCCGCTTCTGCTTGGTATTCAATTCGTCGGCCGCCGCCGCGATCGCGTCCGCCGTCGCTCCCGCTTCCTCGCGGGAGCTGAAATACATCCCAAAACCCTCGAGCTCCCCGAATCCCGAGGCCTCCACCTCGAGCCGCGTGCTGGGGCTCAATTTCAGGTTCAGAATCACGTCCTGCGATTCGGGAATCCACGCCACGAGCCGGAAAGCGCGGCTATCGCCCTGCGGTCGGAAGAACAGGTGCATCTCCGCCCACGCCCCCCCTCCCAGCGCCTCCCACGACCTCGACACCAGCTTGTACAACACCACGCTCACGCTGTACTGCGACCGCTCCGGATCCTTCTTCCCCCGCGCGCACTCCTTCTTGTGCCGCCGTATCGACGGCATTTCTTTTTCAGGGATTCTGGAGGGTTTCGACCGACCGAGACTGACTCATTTTTTCATTAATCCGAACCCCCGTCGCGTCGTCATAAGAAAGATGTTGTTGTCTCCTCCTCGATGCTGCTTCTTATCGTCGTCAACTCCTCGCTTCCGAGGCTTATCGTCTCGTCGACCGAAGCCGCGACGGGCGGCGCCGCGACTCTCAGCTCGAAACTCCGCCCTGTGTCGTCGTCGAGGCTGCTCATCGTCTCCGAAGGTCGGCGGCGCCTCGCGACATTGTTGATAATGATATCGTCCGGCTCGGTCTCCAACGCCAACCTGTCACCGCCCGGGACCTTGGCGAGACTCGGCGGACCATCGACGACGACGACGACGACAGAGGAATGCCGCTCTTTCGCTGGATTTTCGTCCGGTTCGGTCTCTAGCGTCAGCTCCTCGTCGTCGTCTTCTCTCGTCTCTAGCGTGATCGTGCCGTCGGAGGAAGGCTGCGCTGCGCGCAGCTTTCCGCGTTCATCAGCCTCGAGCGACCAATCATCACTCGCGACTGCCGCCGTCTCGAGGAGCCCGTCCGCGGAGGTCCGCCTCGCTCCGACGGGGCTACCGGACTCAGTCCGCCCCCGCCACCGCCCGAGCGTGATTTCCTCCTCATCGTCGTCGCGCCGGAGACCTGCGTCGACGACGTCCTCGTCGTCGCGCCGGAGACCTGCGTCGACGACGTCCTCGTCGTCGCGCCGGAGACCTGCGTCGACGACGTCCTCGTCGTCGCCTATTCGAGGAGGATTCCGAGGAAGGCCGTTCTCGACGACGACTGAAGCGTCAGCGGCGGAAGGTTTCTCGAGCATCATCTCGGTCTCCGGCTTTTCTTTTGCGGCGGCGGCGGCGGCGGCGGCTAGGGAAGGAGAGCAAAGAACGGCGGAGCGCGCGACGGCAGCCGCCACTTGAGCGACGGCGACGGCCTTCGCCCTGTCGCGACGACTCGCGCGAATCTCCGCCGAGTTGTTGCAGCGCTCCTGCACGAGTTGGCTCGCTAACTGGTTGTAGGTGCGCCGCAGCGCGTCGCCGGCCTCTACCGCCTCCTGGCGCTCGCGCCGAAGCTGGCGCTCGAGCCGAACGCAGTCGGCCTCCAGCGCTTCCCGTTCTCTTTCGGCTACCCGCAGTCGCTCTTCGTACGGACGTCGTTCCAGGGTCTGCAGTTTTCTTACCGCGTCGACATGGTCTTTGTGCTGTCTCTGCGTGACCTCGAAGATCGCCTGCAGCCGCGACCGCTCCTCGCGTTCCACCGCCGCGCGGGCCCGCTCGGCGACGACGGCCTCTCGCAGCGCCCGCTTTTCCTGCTCGAGCGTCCGCCGCGTCCGCCGGAGCTGTCGCCCCTCGTGCCCGGCCCTCGCCTGCTCGCAGGCTGACGCCACAGACCGCACCACCGCAGCCCGCGCCGCGCTCGCCGCCACCTGGGCTGCCGCGACAGCACGCGCGGTCTCGTCCCGCGTCCCTCGACGCTGTTGTTGTCGTGGTTCCCGTCTGCTGTCGGGCCCGCCTGTGAACTGTGCATTGAATGGACGTGGCTGACGAGATGTGTCCCATATCGGTTCGTCGCGTTCTAGATCTGTGCGGTCGTCGTGCGATGATACCACCGCGTTTGATGGCCGCCCGTCGCGCTGCGCGGGAGGAGAGCCCGTCTGCCGCGTCTGCTGCTCTGACACGCGATCGTCGCGTGATGCTCCCTCGAAAATTCCGCAGACCGCGTCTGGCGAAAGCGCCGCGCGAGATGCGCTCGATGGTCGCCGCGCGCCAGAAGATCCGAGCTCGCCAGACTCGGAGTCACGCGACACTTCTCGAGCCGGGCCGCGCGACGCGCTCGACGGCTCCTCGTCGACGTCCCTCGGCGTCGCGCCGCGCGATGGCTCGTCGCGTTCGAACGGTGTAGATTGCGAGGTTCGATGTGCCGCGGAGTTGCTAGTCACACGACGCTCTTTCGAGGCGGTCGACGGCAGCGCGTCATGTGATGGCGCGTGTTCTCCCTCGTCGCGAGAAGAAGAAGAAGACCGCGGCGGTCGGCGACGATCGAACGTTTCTCGCGACGGTAGCTGGGATGCGGCGGAGGCTTGGTTGTCGTGCTCGGGCGGCAGCGCGGGCCGGGGCTCATCGCATCGAGGTGGCTCTGGTGGCGCGCGGCACGCTGGTTCGAGCGCCGATTCGGGACGCTTGTACATCATAGGCGCTATAAACCCGGTACGGACGTGCCAGGACGCGACGTCGAGGACGACGGGCATCGATCTCCGAGGGACCTCGAAGACGAGGGGCATCTGCCAGCGGTCGAAGTGCTGTGGATCAACGGGCACGCCGCAGATCACGACCTTGCGGTGGTGGTGGCCGCCGCCCATGGGTTTTACAAACACAAACAAAAACACAGAGGTTATGGGTTTGCTGGTGTGTTTTGAGGCCGTTGCCAGAAACGGCCGGCGCACAAAAATCAAACGGCACCTAAATTCAATCGCCGAGGCGCGGTCGCTTCGGGAGCAAGGTGGATATGTAGCGAGGTCCACGCTGCAGAGGACGCTTCTCCTGCGGAGTCGGAGGGGAGAGGTGTGGGTCGTTGTCGACATCGGTGGTGGTAGTGGTGGTGGTGGTGGTGGTGGTGGTGGTGTTTCCGCGCGTCGGGGTCGTGCAAGCGGGGGCAAGGGGAGACGTCGCTGGGATAAAGTCATGCTGCCGCTGGTGGTACTGGTGCTGGGCCTCGGACTGCGCGAGCCTGGTGCGCTCCGCGTCGGCGCTTGAGAGCAAACTGGTCCAGGAAGAGGTGCTTCGCGCGGAGTTTGATGGCGACGGGGGCTTCTTATTCGGGGAGGCTTGGTGCTGCCCGGCGATGAGGGCGGCGACGGCGTCATCGACAGACGAGGGCTTTGCCTTGACGAAGGTGAGGATGACGTCCCTCTCGAGGGCGGTCCCATCCGGGGCTCGGAGGTGGCAGCCCCTCTCGCTGTCGCTGGCGGGCTTGGGCTTCTTTGGGGCCCTGCCTCGGTTCCGCGCGGGTTCGTAGTGGTTGGCGTGGGTGTCCAACCGCTTGGCCGCCTGGTCCATTGCCTTCCAGCAAGCCTGACACTTCCAGAGTCTGCGGTCGAGGACTTTTTGCGGAATTGGGTCGCGGCCCCTGAGCGCGAGCGCCGCGTTGATGGCCGCGAGGTCCCGCAAAACGAATGGTCGAGCTTCCTTCCGAGAGGCTCCGACGAGGATGTCCGAGCGGCCACAGAGAGAGCACGTGCAGCCGCGAGGCGGGGGAGGACAATGCCAGGCCTCTACGCGCTGCCAGCCCCAGGCTGTCCACTGCCATCCAGGGTGCCACATTGGATGGTGGGACTTCAAGGAACAAGGCAACCGACAATATTTTAATTATAAACAAACTTTAGTATGTCCGCAACTTGTACTTCGGAAAACCTGGATAAATCTACGTCCTTCGAGGTACTTTACGATTCTCAGTGGGAGTTAACTAGTCGAGAAAAAAAAAAAAAAAAAGACTTTATGGGGACGGGCAGGTTTAGTAGTTCTGAGAACACAGATCAAAAATATTCCTCTTGGGCAGGTTGCTTTGCGGGCGCCAACACACATTATTATTAGCTTGGAGAAAAAAGAAGTCCTTGTAGAAAAATAAAGAGCCCACTCGCATCGGCGGTCGTTCAGTCTGATGATAATCCTTTTACGTCGTCGTCGAACTAATCCAAGATGGGGAAAAGGAGCAGGACAGAGGAGGCGACGAAGGCGCGGGGATCCGTTTTGTAGGTGTCGTCGAGGAGATACTCGTCAAAGGCGGGGTTGAGGTTTCGGCGTCGACACAAGGAGGCGATCGTGAGACCGACGAGGTCGGGGTGGTAGGCAATCCCCTTCTGTTGCTCGAGGGATGCCGCGACGGGGGCCGTGATTGGCCCCTTCAAGGTCACCTGGAGCGCGCGAGGCTCGGGGTCATCGTTATCCCCATCGCTAAACGCGACGACGCCGCTCTCGATCCACCCAGCGCTCGAATATGCGTCGACAATTTCCTGCGCCGCGTCTCGAAGTTCGCCTTGCCCGGCGTTCGCGCGGGCGAAGAGGCGGTCACCGACGCTCGCTGCATCAGGGCTCAGCTTCTCGTAGAACCGCCGGCACGCGGTTTCAAGATCATCGCCGGTTTCTCCGAGCGCCGCGACGACGGCGGCGGCGAAGCCTGGATCGACGCTGCGACGCGGCGACGCTCGCGGTTCCTCCCGCGGTTCGCGGAGAGAGAAAATGTCTCTCTGCCGGTCGAGGCCCAGGACCCCGCGCGCGTAGTATTCGAGGTCCAGCTCGGCGGCCCCCCGCGCGCCGCGCGCGGGCGACGGCGGCGAACTCAAACCCACCAACGCTCCAACAAACAACCTGCGGACGCCAGCACAAACCATCAACACACTAACCCCGCGCAACGGTTGCCTGCGCTCTATTCTTGAGCTAATAACTCCCAAACCCTTTAAGCGTCCCCGGGAGTTGGGGGATCGACAGGATGCGCGCGCCGACGACCTCGGAGGCGAGAATCTGCGCCGCGCGCGCCTGGCGTTCCGCGCGCTCCGCCGGCGACTTTGTCGTGAACCCCGCGTCCCCAAAATGATTGGGATCGTCGAACCAAACGGTGCGCGCCCCAACAGCAGCCGCTCCCTGGACGTCGTTGACGAGGTCGTCGCCCACGTGGACCCACCACCCCACATCGCCCCCGTGTCGTCTCGCCACTTCGAGAGCCGCCTCGAAGATTCGGGGCGAAGGCTTGCGGTGGGGAAACATGTCCTCACCACTCACGCAAAAGTCGAAGTAATCTCGAAGCGCCGGCATCTCGCGAGGATTGCCGCGGCCGTTGGTGATCGCGCCAATCACAAAATCCGACCGAATCTCCCGGAGCGCGTCGACGACGCCGTCAAACAGAAGCTCCGCCGACGCGCGGTGCCGCGCCGCGAGCCACACGGCAAACAGCGCGTCCGCGTCTACCCCCTCCGGCACGAGGCTCGCGATCGCGCGTCTCCGTAGCTCGCTGTACGTGCCGTCGGCCTCGTCGCGGCACAGCTTTATTCGCGCTTGCATTGTCGCCGAATCCACGCCCGCGACGCCCACGCTCGCCATGGCGACCTCGAGCGCGCCGTTCGCAGCTTGGACAACGGGCTCTGTCGGCCACAGCGTGTCGTCCAGGTCGAACGTCACGACTCTCAACGCCGCGACCGAAGATACGACCACCGCGATAAGCATTTGGGGTAGAGGGGGGTTAAGGGGAGAAAGGGCGGTGAGCTATGTCTTTTGAAAGACACGGTTGATCATAGGGAACTCAAAACAATCAGAAGAAGGGCATGGCAGCTACGGAAGACATAAAAACCTTCTGGCGCCTGGCGCTGGTCGTCGTCGCTTTGGGGGCGTTGTTGGCCTTGCTGCACGCTCTGTTTCTCGCGCAACTGCTCTTCGCGTCCTCGCTCGCCTTGCTGTGCGACATCTTCGAGGCCTGGGTCAAGCTCAAGATATGCGAGACCTGGGCGGCCACGGGCACGGTCACGTGGGCTGTCGTGAGAGGGCACACCATCTACTTTTGGGTCCGCGATCGCACCCTCCTCGTCTGCAAGAAAAACTTTGCGTGTTGTTCTCTCGAAGAGCGGCGAGAGGTCAGGTACCTTCTTCTTCTTCGCGGCCGACGTCTCCTCAAAGTCGGCGCGGTGGGGTCCGAGCGCGCGGCGACGCGGGCAGCGCGACATGCCCTCGCGAAACGCATCGCGGGATTCGTGTGCCTCGCGACCGCAACGTGGGCGTGTTTGTTGACGCTCGCCGACCGGCTCGTCGCGACTGCTCTGGCCGCACTCTGGAGCGTGCTTTTTTGTTGCATCGTCAGCTCCTACGTCAGGTCCGCCTTCAAACAACTCGACAATAAGCGCGTTCAAGAGGACGGGGTGGTTTTGTTGCCACGCCGCCGCCTCTCGTCTCCGAGGACGATTCGCCGCTTGATGCGGCTCGGCAATGATACGAAATGCACTCCCGTCGTGCCGCAAGTTGTCGCCGCGACGACCGTCGTTGCTGCTTTCACCGCCGTTGGGGAGGACCACCAACCTGGTGCTTATGATGAGAATATCCCCCGAGCCACCGCGGTGGTCTAGGTTCGTCAATACGAGCTCGATTCCTCAGGAAAAAATTACGCAGTCGGGAACATCATCCAGGAACGACGACGAGGAGGAGGAGGGCGTAGTTTTTGACTCTCCGGACGCTTCGTCGGGTCGGTCTTACTCTTTTAGAGGAGAGATAAACATATTTTTAAACGTGCGACCTATCGAGAGACAGAGCTACGACGACGGGAGGAGGGATGTCTTCCCCAAGTAGTCAAAATCGAAAACCATAATCAGGCGCACAGCGGGGAACCGTCCTCGTCGTCATCGTCCTCGTCCTCGTCGTCGTCGTCGCCCTTATTGGATCCCCCCGAGGAGGCCATGTCGGCGGCGCGACGTTTGCGGCGGATAAGTGCATGGTAGCGATTTTTAATAGCCATGTCGGTGCGACCGGGAAAGGCGTGAACCACCTTGGCCCACTGGCCCTGGGGAAGGGACATGATGCGCGCGTCCTCGTCGGGGGTCCACCTGCCCTTTTTTATCTGGGGATTGAGCTGGTACTGCCAGCGGTCGCGGCACTGCTTGGCATCGCGCGTGCCGAGGTTCTGCGCGATGGTGGACCACCGGACGGGTCCGCCCGAGACGACGGCTCGTCGAAGTTGGTCGTCCTCCCAGGCTGTCCAACGGCGCTTGACGTGGCCCTGGCGCGTCGCGGGACCCGCGGGACACGCGGCCGGCGCGGCGACCGATGGATTCGGTGGCGATGGCAGCTCGTCGTCGTTGTCGTCGTCAATGTGTGAGCCAAAGGCCACCACAAAGCGGCACTCGTCGGCGTCCAAGCCGCCGACGGCGGCCATGACATCGCCGATGGTGTCGTCGTCGTCGAGTAGCGCGAGCTCCGTGCGGCCGCCAAACTCCTGCCAGAGCGATACCGAAGCCGCCGCGTCTTCGCGACGAAACATGCGCGCCGCCTTACGCCCCACTTGCCGTATCGTGTGCCGCTCGTCGATGACGACGAGCGCCTTTTGGGATAGCTCGGGGCACCCAACGAAAAAATGCAGTTTCTTGCTTGACGACGACGAGAGCGACTTGTTGGTGTGCAATGAGGGCGGGAACATCGAAGAGACGACTGAAGCGACCTCGTCGTTGCGCTCCTTGGGCTCCTCCAATGGCATGATGGGCTTGACGATGCCAACAGGGTTCGATGTCATAAGGGCGTTAACGCCCACGGAAAAGGGCGTTAGTTTTCGTTCAGCCCAACGTGCTTCAAATGAATTTTACTTTATCCTAAAGTTAATGAGTTTATTGTAATTTTATTTAAACCCGATTTTCTGGTCCCCCAAAAAGAAAGTATGGCCCAGGAAAGAACAACACCTATCCTAGGAACATTCGGGTTGTTGGTTACTTCCTTCTCATTTATTTATTTTACCCAAGAAGGAATGTGGTGTCCTTTTTTTTTTCGCTGCCAGGTATATGGTTCATAGCAGGCACGATGCTTGCGAAGAAGATTATCTCCAACGTCAGACGTGCGCGTCTCGGTGTCATTTCCGCTGAGCTCGACCAGGATCCGCGGTGCAGCTTTCGAATACCGGAGCCTCGTCGCTCCCAAAATTTTGCCCGAAGACAAACGCACTGAAGAAGCGTTATGAGCATGGTATGAAAAAAAGGTGGGTCCTATTGATTGATTCATTAATTAATTAATTCGACAGTGTCCCGCATGAACAACTATGGGCAGTGCTATCGAAGATCGGTGTTCCACAGGAGGACTCTTACGCCCCATCCATGCGCTCCACTGTAGAGTGGGCTTCCGATTGTTTCCGGCGCTACCGGCGTTTTTTTCCCGATCTTTTGCAGACGTTCTCTAAAACAACAACCCGACGACGACCTACGAAGATGATGTCGACCTCTCCGACTTAGACGTCATATTCCGTTTTTGTTTTTAAGGGTCAATTTTTTTCCCGAGCTCGATAATAATTCGTTTTTGCTTTGAGATAAATATTTAATTTCCGCACAAGGGAAGCAAGCGGACTACGGATACGTCGGTCTCATCCTCGCCACATCCTCCTCCATGGTTTGCGTTAAAGCACAACCGAGGTTGCCTCCTCCGAACGACGCTCCGTCACGCACAGTGCGCACACGATCAGTGCAGATCTCAAAACTTTACAACAACCCGGCTTTTTCGCCACGGCCTGGGGACCATCGATATATATATATCTTGAGAGCGCCGACCCCCCCGCTGGCCACCACGCTGCCCGCGTGCCGTGGAACCGCCGTTTCGCGTCGGAAGATACTTACCACCTGGTGCGCATCCAAACCAACGCCCCCCGTGGGTCCCCACATGGAGGACTCAACATCAAGGAACGATGGCGCACCCGCCCGAGCGCCACGGCGTTTACTTACGCCCCATGCGTTGGGCTCGGCAGTTTCGCAGTGGCAGGGCGGGCCTCGGAAAACGGCATTACTCGTGGTGTCGGCGGGAGTACCTCCGCCTTGCCCAGGAGCCACCTGCGGGAAAGATGAGGAGGGCGTCTACGCCGGAAGACGGAGCTCACGCGACGCGCTTGGTCGGCTGGGCGCCGACGGAGAGCCAGTACTTGATGCGCTGGACGTTGAGCCTGACCTCCTTGATGCCGTCCTGTGCCGGGATGGGGTCGTAGGTTCCGACCTGTGCGGAGGTGAGACGGGGGACCGACCGCGCGAGTGGCATACCCTTTCGATGTGGCGTCCGTCGCGGGGTGCCTTGGCGTCGGCCACGACAATGCGGTAGAAGGGACGGTGCTTGCGGCCGAAGCGCGCCAGCCTCAGCCTGACCATCTCCCTCGAGGCTGTCATCTGGACGGCCCTCGGAACCGCGAGCGTCCTCGCGGCGGCCAAAATCATGCTTACCCTCCCGCAACTTGCGGTTGAGGCGATTTTTAAACGCCTCAAAAAGGAAAAATTATTAATCTCAGAGTAGATAGATAATGAGGAGCGACCTCGTGGCCATGGATGTCGAGCGCGAGCGCCTGAAGCGTCTCCTCGAGAAGGCGCAGCGCGAGGGAGAAGTGTTGAAGCGGCAGATCGACGAGCAGGAGGACCTCGCCCCCGAGGAGTCTCCCAGCACCGATGACGTGGTGATGAGCTCGCTGGTTCATCTCGTCGACGACGGTACGGACGTCGCCGAGAAGGCGCCCTCGTATGCGGAGTTGATGGAGTCGGCGGGCGTCGTGACGCCCTCCGTCGCGCGCTCCCTCGACACCTTTTCAGAAACTTCTGATGACAAAGAGGACGACGGCGCGCCGGCGAACGCGGCAGCTAAGATAACTATCGAGGCTATCCGCTCGCAGGCGCGCGCCTACGCGACCGAACAGAAGCCCCGCGATCGTCTCGACCACCTTTTGAGCCAGGTGAAAGTGACGCCGCCGCGAAAGGAGACGACCACCTCTAACCCGAGCGCGGCGCTCGCGGCGAAATCGCTCCTCGCTTCCATGCGCGCAGAGGCAGAGGCCTATGCCGAGCAAAAGGCCAAGGAGCGCGAGGCCGTTGTTGTGTGAGTAGGCTGGGGCGCGTGTTTCGCTTCCCCATTACGTAGTAGTATTGAGCTACCAATCCCCGACGAGTTTGGGCCGGTAGGTCTCGAGGTACGCCTCGCACGTCCCGTGGCTGTTGATGACGGTCCCGGAGGAGGGTCGTCGCGCGGAAACACGCATGTAGAAGGCCCAGTCCTTGGCCGTGTGACCGTTGCGGTCCTTGGCGCGGTGGTCGGCGCCCGCGTCCAAGACGAGCTTGACGCAGGCGAGGTGGCCGCCGTACGCCGCGTACGTCAGCGGCGTCCATCCGGCGTCGTCGCGGGCATCGGGGTCCGCTTTGTGCTCGAGCAACATGCCGGCGACGTCGACGTCCCCAACCAAGCAGGCGAGCATGAGGGGCGACATTCCCGAGCGATTGGGGACGTCGACGTCGCAGTCGTACCTCGTCAGCTCGAGAGCCGTCGCGGGAAGATCGGCAAAAATCGCGGTCGCGAGCGGCGTCGCGCCCGTCGCCGCGTCGCACCGCTCACCCTTGTTCGGGTTCGCTTGAAGCGTCAGCAGCAAAGCGGCCAGGTCCTCCCTTTCGGCCTTGATCGCGAGCGATAGCGGAGTGCGACCCGCAACGTCGTAAGCGTTCGCGATCACCGTCGCGCCCCCAACGAATCCCTTTTCGGGGTCCTCGCTGTAGTTTTCGGCGCGCTCGACCCCCCCTAATCGTCGGATCTTCGCCTCGTCCCTCTCCTGGGCCTTGGTGATCTGTCGAAGTATCGAATGGCCGTCTCCGTCGACGACGGCTTCGTGGACGCTACGCGCGTAGCAACACCCAAAGTACCGCCGCTGCCGAGCGAACAACCGCTTCTTGCGCACGGGATCTTTCTTCGTCGCTTCGGGCTTCTCCTTGTACTCGGCCAATATCTCGGCGGCGACGGCTTCGCGGACCTTCCTGCGCTTCTCACTAATAAGTTCCATTGTATCTTTGCGGGTTTAGTGTAGTAGGACGACGCCGAAGAAGGTCTCGTATAGGGCTTCTGCTGCGGAGATGGACCAGGTTTGCTCCTGGAGCCCCACGAGGCCGTCCTCGGGACGGAGGTGCCACGTGATATACGTGTCGAAGGCGCGTATTCTCGGCCGCCAGGGCAACTTGAGCACACCCGGCGAGACGTGGAGGGTTGCGGTGACCTGGTCACCCTCCACCCTCGGTTCCCCGACGAGGCTCACGGTCTGGCCGGTCGCGGAGGGGTCGAAGAGGAGCGAGAGGGCTTTGCTGTATCGGGCGAGGGAAGTCACGTCGTTTGTCGGGTCCACGAAGCGACAGTCATCGGCGAAAATTGCGTAATCGATGTCCCCCGACACGAGGTACCCCCCTCCACCCGTCGCGCCGCGCGTTGCGGCGGCGATGAGTCTCCGTGCCATCTCCTCGCGGGAGAGTCCAGTGGCTTTGGCCCCCAAGTCCCGCGTCGCGGGACCCAAGGGGGCGAGGGCAGTTTTTTCGCGCCAGTCGGCGTGCGCAACACTAGGCGCCAATATCGGCAGGCTGCGCACCACCAACAAACGTCTCGAGACGACGACCGCCGCAGCAGCAGCACGATGCGCCGCTGCAAGAAAACACCAAATCATTGCCATCCCTTACTAAAACCCTTTTCGTCCGTTCAGGCGGAATCCTTCGTACGGTGGTGATTTTTTTGGGAGTCGGGCTTTTTTCGCGCCATATGTGAGTTTACTCGTCCTAAACCCTGCATGCAGTCGACAAGGTACACGCTTTATTATATTAATCCTAAATAATAACCCCTGGCTTGCTGGCTGGCTGGCTTCTGAGTTTGTTCTGAGAACGAGACAGACAACGTCCGTCCCAGATTTTCTGTCTTTAAATGTCGATTGCTAAGAGGGGGGTGTGTGTGGGGAGCATTGTCTGTCTGTTTGTCTGTTTGTTTGTCTTTAAATGTCGACTGCTAAGAGTTTGTTTGTCCTTAAAGGTCGACTGCTAAGAGGGGGGTGTGTGGGGCGGGCATGAAGGATGTGGGTGGTTTTGTCAGGGTCGGATAAGAAAGTTCGTACGAGCCGTTAACTATGTTTCAGTTTGTACTAAGACATACTCAACGGATCGCTGAGCTATGTTCATTTGTACTCAAGCAGTATGTGCCGCCACGCCGCGAGATCGTCGCGATGGAACTAGTCCCCATAGTGAAGTCGGCATCCTTTCGTCCCCTCACGCAAAAAAAGGAAAAAGCCCACGCGTTGTAGGACCCGTCGTTGCGGCGCGGGCTAGTCTCGTTTTCTTGTCCGACCCTAGTTTTGTAGGGTAGGAGGGATGTGCCTGACGGGCGGAGATAAGTATGCGGGACCTAGTCGGGGTCATCGCCGAGTCGTGGGGCAGGCGAAGTTTGTTTGTCTTTAAATGTCGACTGCTAAGAGGGGGGTGTGTGTGGGGGGCATGAAGGGTGTGGGTGGGTTTGTGGGGTAAGAGGGATGTGCCTCACGGGCGGAGATAAGTACGCGGGACCTAGTCGGGGTCATCGCCGAGTCGTGGGGCAGGCGAAGAGAGGACGGACCCCGCCCGTAGGTCGTACGCATGCTGCCGCCGGACGTATGTGCGACGAAGAGTGACGTCCTGCTGGGATCGGGCGGCCTGGGTGGGGTTCCCCGAGGCGGCGACATGGGTGAGGGCGGTGAGGGCGCAGCGAGCCCGGCCGAATGCGCTGGCGATCCCCCACTCGCGGTAGATGCGGCGAGTTTGGGCCGCATTTACCTCTGTGAAGTTTGTCTTTAAATGTCCTAACTACTAATCAACAGATGTTTGTCTGTCTGTCTTTAAATGTCGACTGCTAAGAGGGGGGGGTGTGTGTGGGGGTCTGTCTGTCTGTCTGTTTGTTTGTTTGTCTTTAAATGTCGACTGCTAAGAGGGGGGTGTGTGTGTTTGTTTGTTTGTCTGTTTGTCTTTAAATGTCGACTGCTAAGAGGGGGGTGTGTGTGGGGAGCATGAAGGATGTGGGTGGGTTTGTGGGGTATGAGGGATGTGCCTGACGGGCAGAGATGCAGAGATGTTTGTCTGTCTTTAAATGTCGACTGCTAAGAGGGGGGGGTGTGTGTGGGGAGCATGAAGGATGTGGGTGGGTTTGTGGGGTATGAGGGATGTGCCTGACGGGCTGTCCCCCGATTTAGGGTAAGGATCATGTAGGCGCGAGAGTAAGGATCAGGTAGGCGCGAGAGCCAGACAGTGATCCTCCAAGCCGTCTACGGCCACCTCGCAGACTATTTCCACGACCCGCGGCGGCTCTTTCAGCGCGCCATTCTCACGCCCCGTCGAAACGATGTTGTCGATGCTGACAACGCGCGCATGACCGCGGCCTTTTTTTCCCGGAGACGAGGCGTCGGAGTTCTTTTCGGCTGACTAGGCTGGGTCGGAAGACGACGCCTCGCTCTTTACAGTAGAGTTTTCAACTCCCTGACAACCAACGGCGTGCTGACTTTGAGCGCGAGCTTAAGGTCTTCGCAATCTCGACCCGTCGCACGGCCACTGCAACGGTACCAGATACATGATCGATCGTGTCGTTGTCACCGAGGCTCCTCCAACCTGTATCCCTTAAGGCCCGCCTACGCCAAACGATCAACAAGAGCCAGGGCCAGACGCCCCGCGAGGTCGGCGTCCTCTTTCCCAAGCCCGGCTTCTGCCACGTCGTGGCTCTCTGTCGATCGGCATCCCCGAGGAGATATACTCATCTGGGTCGACGACTCCACCCTACCCCACACGTGCTGCGCAATACCGATAAGCCCCCTCCCGGCGTCTACACGCGCACTATAGGTGAACTTGCTGGGACCACGTGAACTTACTGGGGTTTGAGATTGGGACTAGGTGACCTGAGTGACCAGGTGAAACTGGGACCAGGTGAACATACTGGGGTTTTTAGAGTAAAGGGTTTTTAGAGCAAACTCAAAGGTTGGCGGCGCGTGCGGACCAAAGCAGCTTAGATTGGCGGAGGCGAGAGCGACGAGCTCAAAGGAGTTGGTGTGAGCTAGGTGAACTTACTGACCAGGTGAACTTATCTTAACTACTAATCGACAGATGTTTGTTTGTTTGTCTGTTTGTTTGTCTGTCCCTCGATTTAGGGTAAGGATCAGGTAGGCGCGAGAGTAAGGATCAGGTAGGCGTGAGAGCCAGAAAGTGATCCTCCAAGCCGTCTACGGCGACCTCGCAGACTATTTCCACGACCCGCGGCGGCTCTTTCAGCGCTCCATTCTCACGCCCCGTCGAACGGTTACCAAGCCTCGCCGCCGTCGCCGCGGTCGTCGCCTCCGGCGTCGGCGTCGGCGTCAAGGGGGCGGCGAGAACAAGAAGCGCGCCGGTTTAGCACGTGTGACGGAAGACGTGGCAACGGGGTCTGCGGCTGGTCGCGGTGAGATGGGCGAGTCGGGCGCCGATGTGGTCGCTAGCGAACGGCTGTCGAGCGAGATGTTGGCAGCAAAGAAGAGGATGAAGAAGAAGAAAAAGAAGAAGCGCAAGCGGCGGAGAAAAAGGCCCTCCCGCAAGCGCAAGGCCTCCGTGCACAAGGAGGCGGCCGGGCGTTTGGACGCGGTGCTGGAGGCCCGCTGGGCGGCGATGTGGTTTGCGATGTGCAGGGCCGCGTGGGCGTCGACGGCGAACGAGGTGGTGATCGTCGCTTGCGCGATCGCGGTTTAGGCTTGCGAAAGTCTGCACACAACACCAGCATTACCTGCATTGGCGGCGCAGACTGGCTCGCGAGATCACGCAGTCATTTCGCGAGGCACGGACGCATCGAGGGGTCTCTTCACCATTGCCGTGCTCATCGAGTCCCTCGCAATTTGCGCCTCCGTCCTCGCGCTCTCAGGATACTTCGTTGTATTCTGGCTCTACGCAGCGCGCTGGGGGATTATGCGTCATGAGCGCGATGTTCGCCGTCGCCGAAAGGAAATCAGGAGTCGTGTTCGATGCTCAACTGCGGATGACGCTGTTTCGACGGGCGAGGAAGGGGCGCCGCGTCGCTGCATGTCGACGACGGAGCTGGCGCAGTCCACGAACCTTGACTGGGGTCACCTCGCCGCGCATGCAGAACAGACAGTGGCCCAAGGTGCCGATCGGTCAGCCAGCGCTACGAGCGATGCGTTCCAAGCGCCCGTCACGCGTCCGCCGTTGTGCTTTGTTGCCGTCTTGGCGATGGGTCCCTTTGCTTGTGGAGCAGCGTGTTGGGGCCGATTCATTGCCTTTGTAGCGTGGTGCTGCGGCCGAGTCGGTCCGGCGTCCCAGCGTTGGCGCAAAAAGATCCGCGGGGGCGCTGTGGGAGTCTTTTGTGGAAACGGCGCAAATTTCTCGTGGGGCAAAACCACGAGAGTGGTCATCGAGCCCCGCGCCCGCGACGAGGCAGCATCGCCTTCGGAGGTTCAAAAGAGTACTCAGTCGCCGGCGGAGGGCGCGGAGCGATACTGCGAGAAGCTTATCGGCGAACTTCGCGGCGCGCTTGCAGCTCTCGCCGACATCAATGCAGCTGCGACGAAAGACGGCTGGAGCGGGCTCCAGCCGTCTTGGAATGCGGCGGAGGTGGTGGTTCGGCGCGCCGCCGAACGCGAGCTCTTCGAGATCCGACGCAGGCGAGGGGCTCTGGCAGAAAATGAGATTCGCCTGAATCATACCAAGTTCAACATGACGAAGCGTCACTTCTGCCGAAAAAAAAAAATATGTAACACCGGCGCTTCGCAAGCCGCAGGATAAATCCAAGCTCAGAGCGATCGATGACGCGCTAGGCACGGTGTGCGCAGAAGTTAAAGAGCTCGACGCACAGGAATGCGAACTCGAGTCTCGCGAGGGACTGCAGAAGCGCATCGCGGCCCATCTCAGACCGCGACTGTTGCGCCGGATCAAAATCGTCGAGTCCGCGCTCGAGGGACGGCGTGCCTGTTGGAAAGCACCTGATTCCGTCGACGAAGACCTCGACGCGGCTCGTGGTCGACCGAAGCAGGTGGGTTCGTCAGACCAGCCGCCGTCGTGCGCGGTGTCCACCTTCCAAGAAAATTCTGCGCGATCTAGCAACGACACGTTGCAAGAGTCGAGCGACGGGATGCCGAGCAGTACCGACGCTCTGAGCGACGTCGCACGTGGCCGGAGTTCGCCGGCCAGGCCGCTTTTCAGCGCACTCGGGGACGAGCATGCCCCCAACCTTGCCGAGGCAACATGCAGTGCGGGCGGTGGCCGCGAGGGGCCATCAAGCATGGGTCACGCGGATCGTGCGTCGTCGACGAGTGACTCGGTTCTCGACGGGAACGAGTCGGGTGGCGACGTTGTTCCGGGCGCCGATGACTTGGAAAGACAAGCCTCGTTCACCGCGGTAGGCGATGAGGCTGTCCACCAGGGCGAAGATGACCCGAACGACGACGACAAGCATTTGCCAGACGGCGACGATGAAGCAAGAACCGTCATCGATGATGACGAGATTTTTAACGACCAGTGGCGGGAGATTGCCGTCCACTGGGGCACCGCATCGCCCGGGACGACCAAGCGTGGCGAGGCATGTGCGGGAGCCGCGAGTCTGATCTCAGACAACGACTCCGAAGTTGCTTCCCTCGTTGACGACACAGACGAGGACGAATTTGACCGCGAAAGTTTGGTGCGCCGGCGGGAGGCCCAGGGGTTGTGTGCCGACGGACGCGCGGGCGGGAACATCGAGCAGCGGCCACAGCCCGAAATCATCGAGGCCGGCGTCGTGCCAGACGAGCAAAAGCAGGAACTGAAATCCTCCCTAGTAAAATCGCTCATCGGTAGCCACGACGTGCTGGCTGCCGAGGGCGAGCGTGCGCTTGAGCAAGGCGACGTTACTGCCGGAAGGGTCATCCGGGAGCTTCGGGTGCTTAAGACACGCGTGAGCTCAGCGCTCACCCTGTGCACAAAGCTGGTGTCGGAGAGGGGGGGGAAAGGGGTGCCACGATGGCCGTGCGCGGGGACGAGTCCGTCGTCGTCGCCGAGTCCGGTAGCGCTGCGCAACGTCTCGGGCGAGGATTGCTTCCTCGTGACGACCCTCGAGCTTCTCGCATACTCGACGCTCGTGCGCAATTTTTTCCGAGACGACGGCGCTTTCCTCTCCGATATACCGCGCAGTTGGGATGCCCAGCGCCTGACTGTCAGCGGCGTGCTCTATTACATCTTCAAGAAGATTGAATTGGCCGCTCGAGAGAACAAGAAAATCCTCGACGACTCGAATGCGCGCTCGCTCGTTTCGACGCTCCGCGCTGTTGTGGTCGCCAAGCAGGGACAGCTGCCACTGGCAGTGCGAGTGGACGAGCGCGACCAAGTACCCAAATCAGGGCCCGGGTGTTGCGGGCTATTGCTCTACACGCTTATCGCTCTCGTGCAGTGCGAGCTGTCTGGCAGAAAACCCAGCACTGCCTACGGGCTTGGTCGCCTCGTGACGCCTGCTTTGCATATGCCGGAGGGCGAGGGCAACGATGCGACTACAGGTCTCACGTTTGCCAAATTGCCCGACAACAACCGCTTCGACGATGACGGCGGTGAAGTTTTCGAAAATGCCGAGGACGTCGAGGACGAGGTCGCGAAGTTCGCGTATGCGCTCAAACCCGACCAAGGACGAAGACGCAACGTGCTGCTCAGAGCCCTTCTTGCCAGGAAAATCAACAACGGGAAGCTCGAGTACGAGCACGTCACTCTTGCGAGGGATCGCTGCTACATGGTCGAGATGCTCGATGCGTGCTGGTATCATCATGCGTACGTGCTAAACAACAAGCGGGCGGACGACGATAACCAAGCGTCACCTGTGTGCGTGGCTGCGGACGAGGACGGCCACCTGCGCGTGCTGCACGGTGCGTCGCTGATCGGCGAGCCGTCGACCCTTCGCATACGGTACACGATCAACCTCCCCGTGCGCAATGAATCGAGGCAGCTGGGATCATTGGAAGAGTGCGTCAACATGGCGAGCGTCGCCAATGCTGGGGATGTCGCATTGCTCGTCCTCGAACGCCGATGTGCGGTTGGGCAATCACATTTTTCCGAGAGCACCAACCACGCAATAAGCGTGCCTCAGACTGTCGATTTTTTGCGATGTGACATATGCTACCCGTGGAGTCATCGTGCACTGCCCGACAGTCACTGGCGCCCACAACGTAGCGTTATGCCGCGACCAAGACGGGTGGCGGGTGATCGACGGCAGAGGCGGGACATCCAGCGGTCCTAAGGCAACGCTGAGCGACATATTCTTCAATGAAAACGCCGACGTGTGCGACGAATGTGCCTCGGGCGCCAATTCCTCCGAATGCCTCGTACACGCCGTGCTCGTTGAGGACCAGGAACCAAACGGGACGCCGGGCTCGCGCTCTTGGCGGGGTCGCGACGAGGCACTTTCGCCAAACAACGTGCTCGACATCGCTCACCTCGAATACGTAGTCGCGCCAGAACCAAATACGCGCGCGAGCGATGAGCTTGTCGCCAAGCAAGACAGGCGATCCGCCCTCTTGCGTTTCCTGGGACTCCACCCAGTGGCGCACCGGGTTTTACACGCTCAACTGACGAAGAGGGGCAATGGCCCAATAGGAAGGATGATCGAGGGCAAATTTCAGGCTCTCGGCATTGGGGGACTCGTATCGTCAAAAAGTGGCGAGCAACCAAAAAACATACCTGAGCGTGTGAAGGAACTTTTCGAGATGTCCATGCACCTATTTGAACGTGCCCATGCCGTCGAGTTGATTTGGACTCTTCGTCAGGAAATCAAAACTACGAATATGGCGAAAAAGTCAATTGTCAAAAAAACCCGAGTTCAAAGAATGGGGCTCCAAGTTGACTGCGCCTGTCATCTCGAACACGACATCGAGTCAAGAGGGGAACCGGAGAACGTCGTCGTGCTCCCGTGTACTGGGACGATGGGCGATGATGAAGGTGAACTCAACGGAATGCTAAATGAAGATGCACGTACTGAACGTCGCGTTGAGACGTGCATCTTCCACACAGAAAAGATCGTTGGTCTCCGAAATTGCCCGACGCACCCACCCCCATCCGACGGCCAACCTTGTCCCTACTGCGACAGCCAAATCCTCCGCCCGACTGTTTACATCTCTGTTGAAACCTCTGAGTTTCCTACCATGGGCCTGATTCTTGAAATTGACGCGATGCAACCCTTGCCGCGCGCATTCGTGTCTTTCGAAGGAAATAGACGAAAATTATGGTTCACAATATCGGTGCTGCTTTGCGGAAACGCGAACTGTGGAAACGCGAACTGGATCCTCCTCGACATTGACGAAGATGGCCATCGTGCAAATGTGCGGATAGGTGGCGCCGCAGTCGCCACGGCGGTGAACAACTGGCGAACGTGCCGCTTTTTAGACAACGGGGAAGTTACCGACGACCCAGGCTTGGGTAACAGCGTCGACGAATACAAAAAACTCGTGCTAGTAGCACCGATTCCGACGAACACGGGGCAGCCCCAGTGTCGACGTCGGGCTTTGACATACACGGCGTCGGGTTCGAATGCGCTGAGTCAACTGTTGTCTGATGTCGTGACCACCATGCAAGAGGCCCGCGCGTGGGCAGACGTCGTCGGAATTTCCAGCGCGCTCGGCCGTGTTGAAAACGAAAGTGGTCTGAGTCCACTTGCTAAGGCACTGCTTGTGGATGTTCCTGCGACAAAAAAAAAAGAAGTGACGTGGCAGCCCATGCGCGAAATTTTGGGCGCTTCATCCCGGGGCGAAAATCCCTTTAACGTTCTTCAAGACATCGCCAACAACAACAGTGACGACGGGCACAGGGAGTTGTCGGCGACCCGCGATGCCCAAGACGCGGTTACAATCGCCAATTTTTGGCGCAACACCGAAGCAACCGAAACGACGCGGACCGTCCTCATCGGTGATAAACGACGGTATAGATCACGAGTACCTCAGAAGTCATCGTGGTGAACTTCGGGACATTCTCAGCAACCAGAACTATCTCATCGACGTCATTATCGTCGAATGCGCCAAACTCATTCAAAGGCGCAACGAGCAACTCGATCTCGGGGAAGGGACCTACATCATCGATATTCTCTACAATTGGGCCCTTGTGGAGAACGCGATTACAAATCCGGCTTTTTTAGGAAACGTGACAAACGAGCTCGATAAAGCCAACGGGCTGATCCGAAATGGCCATATGAACCACTTATGTGGTCTGCTTGATTTTCTTCGCACCGAAGACGGTCCAGTGAAAGTACTTGTGGCGAGATGTCGAAATGAGCATTGGACCCTCCTGGAAATGGACATTCCTCCTCTCCCAACTAACCGAGGAGAGACGTGGGAATGGCACCTTACGTGCTGGGACTCGGCGCGGCACCACAACGAGTCGCCAATAGACTCAGACTTGGTCAACATAGTCAAGGTCGTGGCCTTGGCCACCGGCCTTTGTCTCCGCAGGGATGCCTCGCCCGATGGGAACCCAGCCCCGAAAAGGAGGAGACGGGAATCAGGGTCGCCTGAACCAGAACTCAATGAAACCGTCGAGGATGGTGGGTATAACCCACTATTGGGCAGCCATCTTCAACACGTGCTGCGTCAGGCTTATCAAGACTGTGGCGTCGCGGTCATCAAAACGCTCGACGCTCGTTCGATTGGCGTCGAACCGTCGTGGACGACATACGAGCTCACCAGCAAGGGGAGGTGGCTTGTTGCCTTCGAGCTAAAGAAACAAATGACTCTGTATGAGTACATCATTCAGAACAGGGAGCATTCCCAAGCCCCGCCACCACCCGCGATGTTGCATCTCGCGAGCCCACAGACCGTGATGATGACGTGTGCGTCGTGCGGGCAAGTGGAGCGCAGTGCCGCGACAATTCCGCCGCTGCACGACACACAACCCGAAGATGCAGAGGTCGCTGACCTATTTACGGGGCGCGCTCTCGTCCGGCGGCAGTGTGCTGGGTGCTAGACCTCGGGACTCGCCTACGTCCAGATGGTGTTGCCGACCAGATATA
>JAQMWT010000045.1:0-64004 GCA_029834535.1 Chrysophaeum taylorii | reverse complement strand
CGGTGTCACCGCATATATTAAATAACGTTTTTTTAACTGACATGCGCTGTACTTTCAAACGCTCGTGACTTCTCCAAACAAAGCGCACTTTAAAACAGGGGGGCGTGTGCGCAGCCACCAGCGTGATATCTGTTTGTTTGCCTCACGGGTCACTTGGCACCGACACGCGTAGGTGTTGGCTCAGAGGTTGCACAGCACGACGACGATTGGATCGACTGTTGTGGCATCCCTGACCCTTAATGTCGACAAGCGGGACGTGGTCCACCGCGACATGTGCTCGAGCTCTTTCTCTTCTTCACATGCGAGCGTTTTCAGTGGCATCGTCGTGAGCGGCATCGTCTTGACAGGCTCGGAGAGTACTTCGACAACCTTAATGGCCTCATCGACCGGCACGTCCTGCATGACCGCCTCTTGCGAAGAACCCGACTCGATTGGCGTCTCCACCGGCTTGTCGTCGTCAGCCGCTGGATCCACTGGCATCCCCACCGCCGGCGTGATATCAGCAGCGTGCACCTCCGGCGGCTTCGTCGACGCAGTCTCAACCGGCTTCTCGTCAGCAGCGTGCTCCTCCTCTGCAGCGTGTTCCTCCTCTGCAACGACTGCATCCTGGCCAACCGCAGACCCCTTCCTGTCTCCCTCCACTGGCACGTCTTCCTCGACTGGCTCTGGCTCGACCTCAGCCGCGTCGTTGAGTTCCTTCTTGGAGACAACATCCTCAAGCTCAGGCGTCTTCGCGAGCGACTCGTCAGCTGCAAGCGCGATCGTCGTGTCGTCCGCCTCTTTCTCGGTACGGACCGCAGGCGGTTCGACCACCGGCTCCTTCCTGTCTTCCTCCACTGGCAAGCCTTGCTTCACTAGCAACTGCTCGACCTCGACCGGCTCCTCCTTGGTCTCCTCCTTCTCAAACATAGGCGCTTCACGCACGCTCGAATCATTCTTGAGGAGCGAGTTCCTCGCCTTGCCGCTCAAGAAACCATGCAACCCCGTCACCCGAGCCGCCCTCTTCCTTACCACACGAAACGAGGATTTCCGCTTGAGCAACGTCTTCTCCGGCGGAACTGCCATCTCTTGGGAGGCGCTCGGGGAATGCAGGACCGACATCGAAAGAACGCGACTATGGGTTTCTGTTGATGAGATATAAAGGTAAACGTGAGGGTATACTGACTCAGAATCAAACCACGTCACCCATTTCTTCTCGAGCGTTTTGAGCTCTGATTTCTGGTGCTGTCGTGTGCGCTGTCATCAGAAGAGCGAGTGACATCCCATAAGGGTACTGGGGCGGCTGTTTAGCTAACCCTTCGGGCAATGCTTCGTTCGCTAACCTTTGAGTTTACTCCTGAACTAACTAACTTCAGACACACTTCTCCGGAGCATGGGAGCCAGGACCGCCAGGAGCCGGTACGGAATCACAGAGGAAAATCACGCAGTTGGGGCAGAGGCGAGGGACGAGGACGGACTTGTTGATGGTGGACTGCCACTGCGCGCGGTCTTGTGCGAGGTCGTGCAAAAGCGTCGCAGGCCGCGGACGTGCTGGTCCACGCTGGGTGATGGTGACGTCCCATAATAAAGGGGAAAGTGTTACGGCTGTTTGCTAATCCTCGTCCCCGACACGCTAGGGGTGGGTGACAAAAAAAAAAGTGAAGCCGCCTCCGAAATGTGCTGGTGTTGACTGCAAGGACTTTCGAAGTCATACGTGCCGCCGCCGCCGCCGCCGGAGTGGTGGTGGCGTAAATTATATTATGATGGTTAGCTACTTCCCTCGCACGAGAGCGAGAATGATGAAATTTTGTAGTGTGCTATAGTTCAAAAGAACAATGTGATGATGACGCCTTAAGGAAAAATATTCACCTCCAACTTTTAAGTACCCGAGGACGCTGCCTGTTGTTTCCGAAAAAACGAGGGAGGTCCTTTATTCGGACTTGTCGCGACGACGAGCGACCACCGCACTACGAACAAGGGTAATAGTGAGTGAAAGGACCTCGGCGTATTAAAAAAAAAAATCCTATTGACTTGAGAGACGGTCCCTGGTCGCCGCGAGGTGTGCCGCCCCTTTCAAGAGGAGGTCGACCGCGTCGTCGGGGTAGTCGTCGATGGCGTAGTGGAGGCGGTGGGCGTGGAGGGCGATGGTGGCCTGCATTTTGCGCACAATGGACGGGTCGATGGCGCTCAAATGGGCGAGGACATCGAGGTCGCCGGCGAGGTAGGCCGTGGCGTTGAGGACGACCATCGCGTTTGCCGCGTGGCCGGCCCAAAAGTGAAAGGGCGCGACTCTGGCGTTGTACTGGGAAAATACGACGGGGATGCAGCCCGTGAGAAAGGCGTCGTAAAGACTCTTGCGGTAGGGCGAGTCGCCCCCGGGCTGGAAGCAGAAGGTGGCGTTGGACATGAATCTGTGGAGGCCGCAGGTGAAGACGCCGTGGCTGCGGTCGTAATTAAAGTAGAAACACGCGTCGGGTCTGGCCGCGCAGTCCTTCCGAAGGACGCGGCGCGCCATGGCAAACGTTGATCTCGAGTGCGAGCCCCCGACAAAGCTTGCGAGGTAGGATGTCGAAGAGGTCCTGACCCAGTCGACGCGACGTTGAGTGCGGAGGGTCGCGGCGTCGACGTGCACGCTCGACGGGTAGGGTATCGATACGAGGTGGGGATAGGGGCTCTCGTTGTCCATCAGATCGGCGGCGAGCCTCGCGGCCTCGAGGGGGGTGTCGAGGGTGTACGGTCCGTACCGCTCCTGGCCGATCCTGTCCGACGTCCCGTAGTCGGAAGAATACGCGAATCTCATTGCTTTCCGAAGCAATAGGTTTTCCGGCTTCTTCCACCACGCGTCGCACTTTCCCCCAACCTTGACGTGGCCCTTTCCAACAACAAAAAAGTGTCGATGCGCCGTTTTTGGGGTCAGATGTCGCAATTTCTCTGCGAGAAACAGATTCGCGTCGCGCGCGCATCTGTCTTCCCACAGTTTCTGCGACTTTTGCTTGGGCCACATTGGCACGAAAAACAAATCCGCCTCGGCGGGATTGGTCGTCCATCGCGGGCTCCGGAGGATACGCCACAGCAATATCATGGGCGCGGAGTACATGTGCGTTGCGTATTCGTCATACAGCCCAGCGCTGCACTTCGGCCCGAAGATCTCCGGATTCTCCGCCGGGACGCGCGCGAGGTCCCGGAGCTTCGTCTTCATGTCCCAGTACTCGGGCACATCGTACACGTACACCCGCGGCCACCCGGCACCTTCCCAAAACCACACCATCGTCGTAATGGCGAACATAAGAAGTCGCGCTCTCATAGTAATTGTAATAATAATAATAATGGAAGAAAACTATACATTCTTGTTGAGCCTTTATTTTAAAAACTAGAGAACCGAATCCTAACACCCCCGCAGCTTATGAGTCTTCCTAACTACTGTATAACCGCACCAAAAGCTTTTGGCTGTGGCAAGCAACTGGTCCATTGTATGAACTATGGTAAGCGAAATGCGTCGCGTTGCGTGCAATGTGTTGCAGGCTTCTTCCAGTATAGCGAACACAGCGCCCTGATTGTCATCAAAAGAAGAAAGAAAGGTTCTTCCAGAAGCAAAAGAGAATCGCAGCTTGTGCGACATAGAGATGCCCGCCGCGGCTGTTCTCAGCGCGATACGCGGAGGGAGCGGGTCCCAGGGTCGTCGGAAGCGTCACTAGGCCCATCCGCACAGCGAGAGTATATAGAGGCGTGACAGAATTGGGCTAAAGATGGATAGCTATCGCTTTTGGCGGGTGCTCGAGTCAGTCGGTCTGTGGGGGAATGTTTTTTTGTGAGGAGATTTGACCCTCTCCGGGTACATGGTAGAGACTGCGTGCAGTCTTAGGCGTGTACAGACCATTCCGCTTGCCACATGCTACTACACAAGGTAGGGCTTTCAGTCCTAACTCCTTAAGGACATTAGGTGGTCCCATAGAAGCGTTTACGCTGACAACGAGGAACGAAGCCTCTGTTAATTAAACAGACAACCCCGTACCTGACGGTACGCACCTGGAGGCCTACTCCATGCTGGAAAAGAGCTTCAAACTGGGTTCTTCATAGTCATGAAAGATAAAAGGGCGGAAGGGTAAGGAAAAGGAAGAAAGAGGGAAAGCCGTATTACGGAGAGAAAACCCTCGTGTAGAGATAGGTGTGAAAATGTTCCAGTGTCGCACGCATAATAGTGTAGCTCTCCGGACCCCCTCAACGTGTGGAAACGGTCTATGCATTTCAGACGTTCTTGAGGCGCAACTTGTGCAATATACATGAGAACAGTGAACAATGGAACAAACAACAACAGAACAGGACAAGTTAATTATGACGTCGAGCGTGTTGTGATGTTGCGCAAAGAAGCAGTATCGGTATCCACAACATCAGATGTATGGTCCAATTCATCTTCGCTATTATCATCCAGTTCCTTTAACTCTGGAGAAGATGAATTATGAACATCAGATGGTGGGTCGTTAGTAGTGTTGGTATTGTGCGTAGTCATTGCATCACTCAAGGTAACCAAGGGTGATATGACAGATGAAAAGAAAGACATAGCAGAGTCGGGTGTAAGAGCGTGTAGATCCAATGCAGGAATAACACGGTCATTTGCATCAGACATAGCTGTGTGGAGGTGATGAGCTGCTGCGTCGATTTGAACTTGCTGTGCCTCATTATACGTATCTGGGGGGAGCTGTCCAATAGATGAGATAAGCGACCGAGAAATGATATGGACAAATACAGCAGAGGACGGGATTATGATGTCCTGATGCATCTGAAGACTTGACAAGATGTTCTCTTATAGAGGCACATGCTTGATGTTCTCTATCACTTGGGTGTTTTAATTTTCGTAAGTCTCTTGCATCTGTGTGAGAGATGTTAATGCAAGCGATAGTTGTTGATCTTGCGCCATCAATTGCTGTTCGGTATTAGTGAGACGCAAGGATAAAGACCGAACCTCTTCTTATAATTGATGTAAAGATTCAGTCATATTATCGTTAGTTTTATCTAGCGTGGGTTCGGCGGGTGGATTGTCGATCGGCGCTGGTGAAACATCTTCAGAAGAAGTATCATCTGAAAAGACATCACCTATGTCCGAAGGGTAGCCAACCTGGATTAGCATATTTTTTAAGGCAGCTTGCTTTACAGGTGATAGTTGACGAAAATAATTAAGCATTAGCGGTAACGTCTCTGAGGAGATTGCGTTAAATTGGTGGGAAACATCATCAACGAAGCGCTCGACAAGATCAACTTATCCGGGTTGGTTACTACGCATACTTTATCTTCAACAGAATGTAACAGAGACCAAGCTGCTACAAGAATCTCAAGATTTACACTCGAGATAAAGGGCAGCCGAAGTAAAAGCATGCTGCTATCGTCAGGGTTAACAATGATTTTTGAGGCATCAACTTTAAGGGATGTCGCAGTTTGCATGATTGCCTCTTTGAGCTGCTTATTAATAGCAATGGACTTTCCAAGGCGGAGGATTATAGCTCTGGTGTGGGCCGCTGGATCGTTAAAGCAGGAAAGTTGGAAGGGCTGCTGACTGTTGCGAATTAAAGCTATCCCATGATGTGACCGATCGCACAGCGCACAAATCAACAAGAAGAAAGGGCGCGGTACGTCGAAGCAGTGGGATGCATGTTGCTCAGACGCGAGATGATCCTCAATAATTTGGCGAATCCTGTCAGTTTTAAGTTCATCTTCATTACAAATGATGAGCACGACTGGTGTGCCTGGCGCATCAACTTTATTGTAGCACTTTGTACATGTCACATGTACTTTGACAACCCCTTTAATGAGTGGGAAGCGATGAAAACGGATACCCTCGTTAGGAGAGATAGCGGGGGCGTTTCGGATACGCTTAGTCTTGACACACAACACGGAGCTGAGATAATGGACGTTGTCTACAAACACTGTCTGTTGTGCTTCCGTAAGCAGCTGCTGCAAAGACTTAAACCAGCACTGGGGGTCCTTGTGTTGCGGAATAAAAAAGTTGGGTGGTGATGAGCCAAGAGCAGTAACGTTCCCGGACATCATCGCTAATACGTCAAATTTACAATGTTCGAGTAGGAAATACTCAGACTTTGCAGCTTGCGATTTAGACTGTTGTTGGGCAGCTGCTTTGCGCGCCCTGGGCGTCACGGGCTTCGATTGATGTCCTTGCGCCACCGACAAATAGGTTTGATGTTTCCGATTAGGGGAACTAGTCGGTGCAGCGCTTGGAGTTAGAGCATTAAAAGGTGGAGACAGTGACAGTATACCACCACCGCGACCACGGTTCATGGTAGAGTGGCGTCGGCTCGCAGCATCTTTGTTTTTAGTGGGATTCATCATGAGAGGAATCTCCACATCACATTTTATGTAGCATTTCACATTTTAGCAAGCCAGTATCCTGTGCATAGCAGGGTTAGTTTAAAGTCATTTCGAACATAATGGAGGGTAATGATTAACCGTCTTGTTGAGCTATGGGTTGTTGTAAGCCGAGTAACGTGCGAAATCTGCTGAAGAGTGGAACTCCAAAGGGTTTGGTAAATCCATCGGCAATATTATGGGTACCGGAAACATGATGTAGGCGGATTCGTTTTAACTGTACGTAGTCACGTATACGGAACCAGCGTGTGCTGATAGCTTTAGCCTTAGTCGCGCTGTCGGGGTTGTTTGATAGATGAATAGCAGAGGCCGAATCTCCAAGTATGGGACTGTTACGTATGAACGACATGTCCGATGGGAGGGGATTGTCTTGAGCATCATAATCTAGTAACAAATCTTTCCCTGAAGGTTGGCGAAGATAGAAGTGAGGGTTTATGCGAATGTCATTTCCGTTAGCAATTTGCGTAACCAAACCACATCATCGGCACACATATTGAGGGCGATAAGTTCACTCTCATGCGTAGAAGTAGCTGTTATAGGCTGCAGCTTGACTTCCGAGTGATGAGAGAACCAAACAAAAAGATGGCGTAGCCTGTTGTAGATTTGCGGTCTTGTTCATAAGAAGGTGCATTATCGGCATCAACGAATGCGACCAGTGGATCAAAATTACCTGAATTAACTTGTTCTTTAGTGTAGTCCAACATGGTGGCCATGTCAGTACGATTACCGATAAGAAGTCGAAGATGGTCCATTAGAGCGGAAGAACCAGAGTAGTACCAGAGGCGAAGATTACGATTTTCGGGCTTGCTTACGCAAGTAGCGGAGCGTTCCTGTTAGTACTTGAACATGTAGAAATGCTGGATTATGCACTCCTCGAGAGCAACGACTAAGGCCTTGGGATAGATCAGGGCGACAAGCCAATTGGACAAAAGTAAGCTTACCAAGTAGGTAGAGAGAAAGTCTGAAGAATAAACTTGTCCATATCAGAAGATGGCTCTCCAGTTTTATACGTGGCTGATGGTGACATCGGTGTAGAAGTGGGACGTAACTGCATTAAAATGGGGTACTCTTCGAACAATGCGTCCAGTTTAGCCTGACAATCCAGTGATATAGAGCCATCTGTTGTACGCGTTATGCGCATGCCTAGGAGAGTATGGACTTCCTCGAAGGTGTCGACTGAGTATTCCTTTTTCAGGGCTTGCTGGAACTCACGACGTAGAGTTTCCGAAGTACAAGTAATGACGACGTCGTCTACTGAGAGCGTACAAATTAGAAATGTAGCGTCAGTTTGGACTTTAGCGTAAATGCATGTGTCTGTTCGAAATCGTGTATAGCCTAATGAATCAAAGAAGCTGTTTATGGTTTGATTCCAAAGGGCAGGGCTCTGACGCAATCCATAGAGAGATTTAAGTAGCTTTGGGAGACGGCGGCCTTGGTATTTAGTATCTTCGGGATCGAGAAGGTAAATGCCTTGTGGCAGTTTAACATAGACATGCGAATCGATGGGAGCTTGAACAAAAGCGTTAGGTACGTCGACATGATAGACGGAAGTCGCAGATGAGCTGCTAGCGCCAAAACACAGCGGATGCCGGTAAGCTGTGCCATAGGGCTGAATGTGTTGAAGAAATCGGTGCCCAGCGAGGCTAAGAATCCTCGTAGTACCAGGCGTGCTTTATGTTTAATGTACTGACCAGCAGCGTTGGTTTTTATACGTAGGACGAGACGGGTGTCAATAGGCTTTGAGTTGACCATTGGCAGCGCTAGTTTAAAGCAGCCAAACTTAACAATGTCAAAAATCTCTTTGGAGATGGCAGCAACATAAGCTTTGCGATCAGCGTCTGAGAGACCTTTGAGGCAGTTCAATTCATATTCATCAATTTTGATATCTTTGGCTTGAATCTTGTATTCGTCCGAACCAACCGTGCTGGGGTCATGAGTCGTCGTCAGATGAGTAATTGCGTAAGAAGCGACATTATCTGGCAGATGAGCGTGATCGGGATCTTCGATGAGTTGAACGACTAGTAGAGGAGCATCACCAAGGTGGGCTTCAATGTAATGCGATTGCACGGTGATATAGTCTTCGATGGCGGAGAGATGAGGCTCGGAAGCACCATAAGAAGCGTCATTATGATCCAAAATGGAGTGGGGCGTGAACAAAGCATAAGCATATTGAGCGGGAGGAACTTGAAAGGCGTGAGCATGTTCAGAAATTAAATGAACGAGAGCCTGAGGAAGGTGAAAGTCGGCAAGGTTGACGTCGTCGTAGAAGTGGACATGAGGAGCATCAGGCGATGGGTGGCTATGGCTCCTATGACACATAACTGAAGAGGACTGTGAAATCGCTTGGTGCACATGGTGATGAAGGGATGGTGTAAATTCCCCCTCTGGAGGTATAGCCGTCCAGTGGATGCCATGAGCGATATGAAGGGAGTGGAGGGTGGGGTCGCAGAATGTTATGTACTGCTTGGAGAGGTCGTACTTGAAGTCGGCAAGCGCACCACCGGCTTGTTTATAAGCGGCAATAGTAGGCGAAGCAACACGAGTAAGAACATCTTTGTTGGTTTTGCGACGAGGCTGAGGGTGATGAGGACCACGGGTGAGACAGAGGACATCCTGGGAATAGAGAGACCGATAAGATGGTAAAAGTGGGAGAGTGTCGGGAGACACTTCAGATGTAGGTGTGGTGGCGGAAGTAGCGGGTGCAGGAGCAGCTGGACTTGCGGGAGCGGGAGAGGGGGCGTGGAGATGAGAAGAAGGAGTCCCCCTCTCATGGTCAGGGTCGGTAGGCATAGCATTCCCCCTCTGCGTCGCATCATTGGGGGTGCTGTGAACAGAGAAGGGAGTGTCGGGTGAAGGTGCGGGAGGTGGATGTTGTTCATAATCAGGAGGAGATTTAGAATTAAGATGGGGGAAAGTAAGTTTAGAGGAAACACGGACTTGATCGTTTTCAGGATTAAGGACAACATCGGCTTAATGATTAACATGGGGTGTTATTAAGGGGTTTATAACGTTAGACCACATAAGTAGATGTAGGGACGGCATCGGGGTTCATATTTATGAAATTCGTTAGGTTCCAAATGCAAATAACAAACGGAGCCAAAAGGTTTGAGGTAGTCTTGTTGGGGAACATTACATTGGTCTAACAAAACTTGTTGGGGACTTAGGACTTTATTGTAGGTACGTTCGAGGGAAACGTTAGGGAGGAGATTATACGATTGGATGGCATGTATAACAGCCCACGGGTAGTGTGGTGCCGGATCTATTAGGGGGTGACCTTTATAGGATACATTAAGCATATGCCTGAGTCGTGTAGACGCGGCAGTGGCTATGTGACCAACAGCGGCTTCGACTTCATGATTAAAGACATGTAAGTAAGGGGGAATGCGGACATATTAATACCATGTTCCACACGGAAGGGGGTTGTAACATGCTGGGATAAATAGGGTTTAAAGGAATCACAATAAATTTGTTTTAGTTGTACATGAACATAAGTAGAGCAAAAATTACGAACAAACTCAAGGGCGTTACAAAATTCGCTGGAGTTAGTGCTACGACAAAAGTACACTAACAAAAATTTAGAAATGAGACACTTGAAGACAATGATATGTCGAAAGGATCCCCACTCCGAGAGCACAGAGACGTAACCACCGTCACATGCCCAAGCTTCACCAGGTTGAAAAAATTTTTCGAATGATGGTTGCTTGATAAGGTGGTGTGGATGAGGAAAGCGTTTTTATGAATCGTACAATCCACACAGAACTTACGGTAGGGTACGTCAGATGGGTGGTGTCCAGGACTGGCAATAACCTGAACAGCTTTTATGGCTTGAGAATCACTGGAATGGTGAATGTTGTGAAAATTGGTAGCTCGTTGTTGCGCATCTCGAAATGCAAGGGTGCCCCTGGCATGGGCTTTCTTATCGAAGGGCGCATGCTTCTCATGGAGCTGTCTTGGTGTTATAACGGGTATTTGTTTTTCTTTAGTAGGAGGTGATATATCTGCGGATAAGATGTTAGAGAGGAAAGCATGAGCTACTGAATCAGTATGAAAAGAGATAAGTTCGTGGTTTGAAGTGATAGTATCACAACATAAAAGTTTTTTATTAGAAATGTAGAACATAGTAATAGAACTCTGGTGTAATGTTAAAGATGTATCTGTTGGGAATATATTTGTGAAGAAGGTTGACCTATAGTTTTTGGTTAGAGGAGCGTGATCAGGGTCACACGATGGTGATAGTGTTAATGTACGCAAGTCGTAAACAAGCTGACATAAGTGTTTATGAATTGTATGATATGTTCCAGCTGGAATAGCATTTGCGATGACATCACAGCATAGGTCAGGGGACAAAGACAAAAGAAAATTGATTTGGTACGCTGTGAAATTATTGGCGCGTGCCAATTCGCGAGTTGAGTAGTGTCGAATGCGATCGAGTCGTGGGTCGTACACCAGCATATTTGCAAATCCACGAATGGTAGGAGTGGGAGTATATATTGAGTGAACTTTGGCACCCATCTTCCTATCGCTTGATGTTATAAAGCCCGAATATCTGCTTTGGGACAAATGCATGTCACTTAAAGCAAATATTTTGTCGATAAATTCAAGACGATTTTCCTGAGGGTAGAAGACAAAAGAATCGTGAAATACAGGAGAGGCATATGAAACCAGTGCTTGTACTAGACAACGCGTGTCTTGATTTTCATTATGATGGTATGCTTGGCAAAGCCAAAGAAAACCTGTAACTGGTTCGAGAGAAGCAGTCTTATCGATTCCGGCATCGTGTGTTAAAAAGGAGTAGGTTTCGCCAAAAGCATTTATGTGTGTTTGGTATTTAGAAGAGGAGTTAGAAACTGTTATGTCTCCGCCCGTATATCTTCCGCCAGTGATGTAAATGATGGATGAAGTAGGGGATTTATTTAAGAATAACCTGTGAGATGGTTGGTTAGATTCGATAGTTGTAATACGAAAGGAAACAGGCAATGTGATGGATTTAGGGAATAATCGTCCCATAATATTATAGAGGAGCACAAAAGCTTTGAGTTCAATAGGGGATCTCATGCAAGCAAGTGGTTTTCTTGAATTAGTCAAGAATCCCAGGCGAAAGTTAGAAATGCCCTCCATTTCATCTTGACTGGGATGTTCGACTCTTTTATTAGAGTGCAGACGAAGGAACAGCATAGTTAAGGTTTCAAGCTCAGTCACAGTTAAGCGCACGGATCCTGTACGACTGATAATATTGTAGGTTTTAGGTGAGGACACAAATGGTATGTCAGGAAAGACCTGCGTCCAAGGTTCGTCGACTATCAACTTGCGACTGATGGAATTAGCGTGGTCTGCAATATCCAGAAAAGAAGTGACTCGTTTATTAGGCCATGAAAGCAGATCGAGAGGGCCGGTGTTATATTTGCGTGCAACGAGGATCCATCTTTCTCTAGCTTTTGATAATCTCCACATAGATAGCATGGAAATCGGTCACATATGTCCACCGTGTAGTGCATCGTTGAGAAGATGAGATTAGCAACTCGTATATGGTCTTCGTACGATGCAGAGTGTGGTGGTGCCATTTCCATGAAAAGAACAAGCGGCTTTAAAAGCTCAAGTACACTTAGAGCACTTGGAAACAAGGAATCATCCATATCGCGTTCGAAGGTGGAAATGGATCTCCCATTGATTATGTTGCGATTTGTGCATGGTGATGTCAATTCCACTATGTCAGTGTAATATCGTGCACGTTCAACGTCCGATGCTCGATGGAGATATGTCAAAAACTTAGGTAGGGATGGGAAAACTTCGATGGAATTACCAAAACGTCTTCGTAGCATGTGCGTGATATTGTCGTCGCTCTCAACAAGAACTTTAACGTTGATGTTGATTTGCAAGTCATTAGAAGCGCAAGCCAAGAATGCAGGAGTGGACATCCCAGAGCAAAGTAAAGTTACTGTAGGTATTCGTGGGCTAGTAGATGAAGTTACTGTATGGAGCAAACGTGTTGTAACCTTGCGTCATACTGGAGGTGGGAAATGCTTGCGTATATAAGGCAGCTGCGAATGCATTGACTCCAAAATGGTTTTAAGCCATGGGACATAAATTACTCGTTCCATGAGGGTGGAATATAGTTTGAGCATTTCGCGTTGTTCATTAAAAGCACATAGTCTGAACTGTAGTGAGCGAAGTTCCATTTTACGCGCTTTTGCTTGTTGCAGCGAGTAAATTGGTAGAGTTGGCAACAGGTTACTGAGTCTAAACAAAGTAATCTTGACATTATCATCAATTTTACTCTGGATAGATGATTGTCCTTTAAATTCAACTCCATAAAGGTGTATACCAAGTTTATCTTCTCCCCATTGAGTCATACTGATGATGTGCAGATCGGGATCGTTATGGTCGTTTTGCTTGGGTAGAAAAAGCGCAACGTCTAGCTTTACATATCCCACATTTGGATGCTTTGGCAGAGCGGGAATGACGGTCCTTATAATCATAGCATGTGTGATTCTCTGCGTATCCGTAGCAGTCTGGATAGCAGGTGATAAAGTCTCGGGTAGCTTTACGATGTGGATAGGATCAGCATAACGTTTATTAAAGTTAATTACATGTTGAGAAGCACATGTGTCAGCATATCCTGGCGTAGTCATTAGCGGCAAATTGTACTCGTTGTACAGTTTAAGCATTGGTGCATAACAGGCATGTGTTGAGCTTTGACCAAACACGTACTGTGTCATGAAACTTTGCGTTTGTTCGGAAGGCACAACGACGAGTGTAGAACCAGCATTTAATTTTGGTAGCAACACAGGGGGATCTGTACCATCTTCATTATCTTCATTGGTTAAATTACTGGGGAGCTCAGAGTGCGAAGAAGTTTCCCGATCTTGACGACGAACAATAGCATTCTGAGCTTTAGCATTTCTGTGCTGCAGTAGCGGCTGAGGGATGTTATCGATTTTATCATCTTTAATTGACAGGAAAGTGTGGAACATTTTCTCTGTATTCGCAGTCCCCCTCTGCTCCGCATCACTGGGGGACGCTTCCGGAGCAGATGTTTCAGTTTGATACTTTTCTTCTGAAACAAGAGATTCCTTATCGGCTTCCAAGAGGTTCGATATGGTATTGGACATAATATCAACTCGAGATAAGTAGAGATGAACTTGGGTGGCTTCATCAGGATCTAAGGACTGTGTCGAAGCTTGAGAAGCGGTTGTCCAGAGGGTACTCAATAAGCTTTTCATTTCCTCCTGTACCATTTTAGAGTCGGTGGAAGGATTGGGATTCGCTTCCTGCAATTTACCAAACAGGTGGCGAAGACGATCAACTCGATAAGTAGCCCGGTCCATAAGAGACATATTAGAGCGTGCATTACGGTTAGAGGAAGATGAACAGACAGGACGATCGAAACTGGTACCTTTGATGTTATAATTTGAGGGTGAACGATAGTACGACGTGTCACGGGGTGAGATTGTCGATGCTTTATCTTATGCATTACGAAGCTTACGGGCGTTGAAGCCAGACTGTCCAGCTACAGTGGCTAACAACGAGTAAGCGTTGTTTAGAGAGTCGTCGGATTGATGAATAGTATCCATCAATAATACCTTAGGTGGCTTGGTAGCAGTGGTACAAGGGATGTAAGGGATCCAGGAAGCGGGTTTATCCAAGCGTCGGTTAGAAGAAAACTTTGTCTCATTCTCATTATGTATCTTTAACAAGAATTCCAATAGTGGACGAACGTCGTTAGGATTAACTAGCTTTAACAATTCGGGATCGTGACTCGAGTTGTTACCAGAGCGTGTCTCGTAGAGTTTACACCATTCCAATAACGATTGGGGGTTCGCGATCCGAGGGATTAGCATATGGACGGTAGATCCCCTTCCTCGTGAGCTTTAAGAGTGATTATGGAGTTATTAAATTGGATTGATGCTTCATCATTATTTAATTGCTTTGCCTGAGATTGAAAGGAAAGGAGTTGTTCGACAAATACATGGGCATACCAATTAACATTTAAAGACATTCGATTAAATTGAGATTTAAGCTCAGTTACATCTGTACAAGACACTGTCTCATAGTAATGGTATGCTAAAAGCATTATAGCACGTAATTTATTGGGATGTGCAGTAATTGCATAAATTTTCTTTAGTTGAGGCCACATGGCGAGAGCGGGCTTCTCCTGGGACTCAAGGTTAAAGAATGTGTACAAGAAACCGGCATAAGTTTCGCAGTGCTTGATCCAATCGGCATTAAAGAGACCTGTAAAGGCACGTTTGACATCCTCATTTAATTCGGGACGAATAATGTTGTACGACTCTTGATAGTAAAGTCGTTCAAGTTTATTACGGACATCAACTGATAATTGATGCGATGAGTTGACGTGCCAAGTTTTAAGATGGTCAGGCAGGGCATCTTCATCAGGTAAGTTTAAATCGTTAACTTGTTCAGCTTTCCATTGAGCGAAGATGATATCAGCTTCTCGTTCAAGGATTTGATTATATTCCGGAGCATTCCGGGTGTAAGCTTCATATGAATCAAAGCAGAATAACGCGTCCACATATGGACTTGTCATATGCCTGCGAAGCGCCTCAATTTGCAAGCTCACCTTGGTTGAATTGTCTTGGAAACGCAATCCTGCGCTAATCTTATCAACGAGGATTTGTTCTTGTTTGTAGATATCCGTGGTGGATATTGTTTTTTGTTTTGACATGGTTGTGACCTATTAAGAAATAGGTTATAGAGGATTGATAGACAGATTCGACACATAAGAATGAAGGGCTTCTCAAGTGTGGGTTCTATGTACAGTACGCGATTAAAAAAAAGTAGGCTTATTGACAAGACCAAACAAATCAACATGTTATTTAAAACAGGGTGACTTGAGACTGAAGAATGGAGTAGTTCTCGAGCAGTCAGTCTTTTGTTGGGGAATGGAAGGAAAAACCCGTACAAGGTTCCGCGGCTAGTATAGGAAAGATTTTAATTTTATTAGTTATGCAAGTGCATGTGACCAGTGACCGACCCAACTCGGTCACAAACCAATTTAACTGGTGGGCGCATACCGTCACACAACAAATATGTACAGTAGACCACCGCCAAACACATTGTCGCGTTGTACTCGTGATAAGGCGTAAATTGATCATTCGATTTAGGCGTACAACACAGTTGGGCTGACACACCTACGCATCTGGGCCCATAAACCTGGAGAGATTTGACCCTCTCCGGGTACATGGCAGAGACTGCGTGCAGTCTTAGGCGTGTACAGACCATTCCGCTAGTCACACATGCTACTACAGAAGGTAGGGCTTTGAGTCCTAACTCCTTAAGGACCTTAGGTC
This sequence comes from Chrysophaeum taylorii, assembly GCA_029834535.1. NCBI lineage: Eukaryota > Pelagophyceae > Pelagomonadales > Pelagomonadaceae > Chrysophaeum > Chrysophaeum taylorii. The sequence continues at coordinate 48,342 of JAQMWT010000045.1, read as the reverse complement.
CCATAGAAGCGTTTACACTGACAACGAGGAACGAAGCCTCTGTTAATTAAACAGACAACCCCGTGCCTGACGGTACGCACCTGGAGGCCTACTAAGAGCTTCAGACTGGGTTCTTCATAGTCATGAAAGATAAAAGGGCGGAAGGGTAAGGAAAAGGAAGAAAGAGGGAAAGCCGTATTACGGAGAGAAAACCCTCGTGTAGAGATGTGAAAATGTTCCAGTGTCGCACGCATAATAGTGTAGCTCTCTGGATTTTGAACAAACAGCGGCGGGGATGGATGGCGAGCAATCTCGACCAGCAGGGCTAAGCGAGCGAGCGAGCGAGAGACAAAGAAGATAGGGGTTCCCGGCGAAAAAAAAAAAATTCGCCCGTGGGGCGGCGGCGTTTGACTCACACAGAAGAAGCGGCTCCGCGAGAAGACACCACCCAGAAAGAAAAAAAAAGAAACTAGGGTTCTTTAGAACGCGAAAGAGAGCCTGATTGATCAAGAAGCAGCAGGTCCGTCCTTCCTTCCTTCCTTCTCGAGATGCCGAAATTTGATATATTTCCCACAACGTAACAATAATACCCTACTAGAGAGGTCACACTTCTCAGGCGTCGACTCGGATCCAGCCGGTCTGGCAATTTCCTTGCATGAGGTGGGCCAGAGCGTCGAGGGCGTCGCTCGCCATGCGACGGACGATAGGGCTGGGGAACTGGACGTCGATGTTTTCGAAGCGGGCTGGGGGCTTGATGTTGGCCTCGATAAGGTAGGGGTGGGCGCGGGAGTCGAGGATAAAGTCAAAGCCGACGAAGAAGAAGGCGGTGGGAGGGATGTCGTCGCGAACGACCGCGTGGACGCGGCGCACGGCCTCTCGAACGAGGAGCTTGGCGTCGTCGTATCCAGGAAGGGCGTCCCGTATGTGTTGCTCCGAGGCGATGTTGTGGTCGTAGAAGGCGCCGAACTCCTTCTTTTTCTGCTGCACCCTGCGGTTCATGAGGTTGCAGCCGCGAAGGGCGGTCTTCGCGCGGTGGTTTTGCCAGACCCACGCGCCTCCTCTCCGGAGGATCCCCCACACCCGCAATTCGAAGATCGAGGGACCCAGCGGCAGCTCCGCGGGTTGGACCGCGCGCTGGATGACGGCGGCCTCGGCGGTTTGGAGCCACTTGTGGGCGAGCGAGCGAGCGGCGTCGACACTGTGCGCGCGACGCGTGCCGGTACCTCCGCCCCTGCGCGGATGTTTGACGAAGAAGTCGGTCCCCGAGACGTCCCAGGCGTCGCCCCGTCGCAGGACCCACGTCTCTGGCCACAGCTCCGAGTCCCCGAGTCGTTCGAAGAGCGTCGCTTTGCAGCTCAAGGAGAGGAGCGCATCCTCCCAGACCCACATCCTAAACCTCCAAACCCTACTATGCTTCTGCTGTTGGTCGGACTGCGCGAGGCCTTTGATCACGATGGGTTCGCCGTCGTCGAGAACTTTAGCGACGCCGCCGAGTTGGGACGAATGCGATCGCGCATCGCCGAAGTCGTAGCCCTCAATAAAAATCGGAGCGTCGGTGCGGTTTTTCGAACCGACGAAGGCCAGGCAGAAGCCCAGGCGAAGAAGAGCCAGTACTTCTTGGATTCGGCGGAGAAAATCCATCTCTTCGAGGAACCCGGGGGCGGTCTGAACAAAATCGGCCACGGCCTCCATTTGTTGGACCCCGTGTTCGAAGCCTACTCCTTCTCGGACAAAGTGTCTCGAGTCCTCGAGACTTTGGGGTACGTCGATCCCCGGCTTCCGCAGTCGATGTACATATTCAAATCGAAGCACACGGGCGGCGCCGTCACCTCCCACCAGGACGCGACCTTCCTCGCGACGTCCCCGCGGCAAACGGTGGTTGGTTTGTGGCTCGCGATCGATGACGCGTCCGCCGATAACGGGTGCTTGTGGGCGCGAAGCGGTTCACACCGCGAGCCTCTCCGTCGCAAGTTCGTACGACGACGGGACAACGTGATGGAAATGGACACTAGAGCAACACCCCACCCGTGGGAAGGGAGGAACATCGAATACGAAGACGCCAGACGCGCGGGGTTCCAGCCTATCCCCGCGAAAGCGGGCACCCTCGTGGTCATATCCGGAACTCTGGACCACCTCTCTTTCCCGAACACCTCCCCTTTCGACCGGCACACGTTTCAGCTCCACGCGATTGAGGGTGCAGATAACGGCATCTCCTGGGATTCGTCGAACTGGCTCCAGACAAAATCGGGGACATTTCCCTCGCTTCGCCGCCGCAACCACCGAGCGGCGGACCTCTAGGAGGGTGAAGAAGAAGAAGAAGAAGCCGAAATGAGCGGATTATCGACCGCCTGCTGGTCAGCCTGGTAGTCTGGAAGTCTCGCGACAAACCTCTCCCCCGGTTTGAGCCCCTCGGGTACCGAGACCGCGTAGTTTCGCCCGTCCTCTGTCACCTGGAGGACGTTGTTCGCGTCGCGCATGCGCGGCACAACGACCGTCACGAACTTGTGATGATGATGATGATGATGATGCTGATGATGATGCTTTGGCGGCGGCGGCTCGACATAGCCGAGACCCACGCGCTGCATCATCCAGTTCGCCGGCGACTCGGCCGCGAGGATCTCGTCGATGGCGGCCTCGACGCCCCCGTTCGACCGCAAGATCTCCCGCAGTGTCGCCTCGTCCCACCCGTCCTCGCAGAACATGATCTGCAAATTTGTCACCGCGTCGTCGTCGTCGTCGTCCATATGGCACTCTTCACTTCCCTCAGAAAAAGTGCACACTCCTCGAACATTCCCCCTCTTCGCAATATTCCAAGAAACGACAACGTCCGGACAGTTATTATTATTATTACTGTTCGTAGAATAAATATTTTGGAACCACCTCGAGCCGTTTTATTAGCTCAGAAAAAAGCCCTTTTGCGCTCGAGGTGTTGGCGCAGGCGCTTTGCGTTGTCGCGGTAGTTTGCCGCGGCGTGCTCGAGGTGGTCGGCGCCCTCGGCGACGCGCTCGAGGGCCTCGCCGCGCTGGCGGAGCTGGTCGCCGAGGTCTGCGACGGCCTCGCTCACCACGGAAGCAGAGGACCTGTAGAGCTTGTTGAAGCAGGCGTCGCAGACCCGCTTGTGGTCGGGGCTGTCGGCCTCGAGGCCGTCCAGAAGGGAGACCGTCTTGGTCGAGCAGGCGCCGCAGCAGAGGCAGCCGCACTTGCGACAGTGGTGCCGGCGTTTGACGTTGGTGAAGAGATCGTCGCACAGAGCGCACGTCGTCCTCGCGGCGTCCGGGGTCCAGCCATTTTTCGAGAGCGCGACGCGGGGCCTCCACCCGGCGGTTAGTTCCTTGGTCTCCCACTCGGGCGCCGCGGCGCCCGTAGTCCTCCGCGCGCCGTGCGCGCGCAGGACGCTCGCCGCGTCCTCGGCGCCCGCGACGTCGAGCGGAGTTGCCCCGTTCGCGTCGCGGGCGTTCGGCCGCGCCCCCGCTTCCAAGAGGACCTCGAGGATGTCGGCGAAGCCCCTTTCCGCGGCGGCGTGGAGGGGGGTCGCGCCGTCGACGCGCGCGTTGGGGTCGAGTCGCAGATGGACGACGAGATGGCGCGTAGTTTCTGTCAAACCCGCGTTCGCGGCCGCGTAGAGGGCCGCGTCCGTTCGCGGCAGGGCGGCGAGCACCCGCCGACTGGCCCCAGGCGCGTCCTCGCAGGCCCGCGAGGAGGCGCACGCCGAAAAGGGGGTAAACCTTCGGGCGTCGACGGCGTCGGCGGGCGCGCCCGCTTCGAGCAACGCGACGACGACGGCCTCGTCGCACCGTCGCGCCGCCAAGTGGAGCGGGGTCGCGCCCGCGAAATCAGGTGCGGTGCAGGGGATCCCCGGAGCTGCGCCCCGCCGCAGCAGCTCCCGCACGCCCTTGACTTTTCCGTGGTACGCGGCCAGGTGGAGAGGCGCGAACCCTTCCTCGTCGAGGTCGTCGAGGCCAACGCTCGGCCACTCCGATGCGTCAAACCCCAATGCGCACGCCCACGCCGTCCCCGTCAGCACCGCGTGCTGCCACCCAACATCGCCAACGAGGCCCTGGTCGCGCTTGATGGCGACGACCGCGCTTCCGACGGCCGTCGCGAAGTCCTCGTCAGAATACACTTTGCGGCCGCCGCGCTGACCGCCGCTGTCGAGCTCGAAGCCCTTCTTGGTGCGTTTCACGCGCGCCACGCTCGCGAGGTCGATCCGGGTCCGCAGCACGAGGGCGGCCTGCTTTTGCTCGCACAGGAGCAAGCAATCGTTGAGGAGGTAAGCCTCGCGACGCGACGTCCGCCATTCCCCAGCGCTCACCTTCCCCGCGCGCACCAGCGTCCGCGGCGTTTCGAGCAAGTCCACCGGTTCCTGGTGCCCGGCAGCGAGCCGCGCGACGAGCACCTCGATCTCGCTCACGTCCCGGGGCCCCGGCGTCACCTCCAGCCCCAGACGTCGCACGTCGCTCCCCGCCGACCCGAGAATAGCCGCCTCGATCAACTCATCCAGCTCGTCCTTCTCCTTGTGCCGCGACATGTACGCGGCGGCGACCTCCGCTCTCGTTGGGCTACTCGGTCGCCTTTCCTCCTCCGGCCCGGCCGCCATATTCAAGAATTCTAGCCACCAGTACGAACTAGCCCCGAGACTATATAATAACGGCTGCTTCAACTTCTGGCAACGGGATGAATTTTTATTGACACGGTCCTTTTTCTCGGAGGTCCACACGAGCGCAAAACGCGATGAGATGAGGGCCAGCATACGCTGCTGCTCTTCGAGTGCAAATAGGCCTCACGTCGGGTTCCTCCGGCACCTCGGTTGACGACGACGACCTTTGTGTTTGCTCCCGAAGCTCGCGGGCCCGTTGAGTATCTGGAAGGCGTTGCCGCCCAATTCTTGACTCTACGGCACTCCGTGGTGCTCGCAGCCGTGTGGCTCAGTAGTCGGCTGCTCATTCGACGGAAATGCGAGGGACCGCACCAAAGAAGAGGCGAGGATTGTGTTTGGCGAGCCTGCCTCGCTGTCGCGACCTCGAAAAAAACCGACTGTTTGGTGACTGACTCTCTCTCCCAGGAGGAGCCGGTGCTGGTGATGCGCATATGGAAGAAACGGGGGAGCGATGATGGGTGTACGCGCGCACCGGCGTTCGGATGATGATGATGATGATGATGATGATGATGATGATGATGGTGATGCGCTCTGGATACGACAATCTGCTGCTGCGTTAGAGCTTTTCCGCCGATTGATTCGCTATTACTTCTAGGAGCTAGTGGGCTGCGTCGTTACGGACGTGGTCTCGCGACAATGAGGTAGGTGGTGCCGAAGTGGAAGCGCGTAAGGGAATCGACTTGGAGGCCAGCCTCTTGGAGGATTTTGATAATATCGCGGTTCCACGTGCAGCCCCAGGCGCGGAGGTGTCTGGCCGCGTACTTGTCGAGGAGGTTGTTGATCGGCGTATAGTAGGATCGGCCGTGCTCTAGGAGGAGAAGAGTCCCGTCGGGTTTGCAGGACCGCTGGAGCGTCGCGAGGGCGGCGACGGGGTCTTCGAAGGAGCACAAACCAAACGTGTCGACGACGGTGTCGAACTGCTCGACCCCCAAGCTCGACACTTCGACCTCCCGGAGAACAACTTTGTGGGCCCAGGGCTTGTGCTTGATCTTGCGGGCGGCCACCTCGAGCATGGGTCTCGAGGCGTCGGTAGCCGTGATGCGATTACACTTCTTCATGTCGTACCACTTCAAGTTTGATCCGGTGCCCGCCGCAACTTCGAGAACGTCGCCCGACGCGCGCCGCAGGAGCCACCACCTCAAAATCGGCAATCCCATCACCACTTCGTCGCGGCCGACGGTCGCGTCGTACTGGCCGGAAACGGCCGAGAACACGCGCACGCGCTCCGCACACGAGCACACCACATCCTTGTCGTCGGGCGTTGTTTTCTCCTGGGCGAGAACCCAAGCCCCCGAGGCTGCGAGCCCGAACACGGTCCCTCCCGCGACGGTGTACAGCGCAGCGCGCGAAAACGGCACCGCCTCCTCTAAGGCTGCCGGGGTGGGACGCCGAGCGCGCCGGCTGAGGTGCCGAAGTACCACCAGCATTCTTGTGGTTTACCCTACAAGCTTTAACAGTGGTCGAGGATTGCCCCCAGACTCGAACCCAGACGCCGGCCTATCGCACCAAGCCCGCCATGTCCGAAGCCTTCGCCAAAGACGCGACGCTACTGCGTGTTCCTTGGAGAAAGAAGTTCGGCCGCCGCTGCTGGGCCAACAAACCTGCCAGAAGCGACACTGGCGTCCTTAACGCTCTCGGCGGCGACGATATGGTCGCGCCTGAGAAGAAGCCCCCTTGATCGGCTTGACGTTCGCGAAAGGGGACCAACAACGCGAACGTCTCTCTGTGCGTGCTTAGCGCCGCAATTCTGTTGTTTATTCGGCGTGCCTATGATTCGCTGAGTCTCCCCTCTCTCGGAGACTTGGTGACTCGGAAGGCCGGGCGGTGCAAACGAATGAAATGCTGCTGCGCGCCGGGCAGCACGGTTGGGGGCAGCGGCTCGTGCCACGCGACATCAAGACCTATTGTCGCTCGCAGTGGGGACGGCGCCGCGCACATGCATGTGGCACCGGCCAGATGCCGCGCTCGGAAAATAGCGCCGCGCACATGCATGTGGCACCGGCCAGATGCCGCGCTCGGGAAATAGCCAAGTGTCGCGGGGTGCCGTCTCGTAGCGGGGGCACCAACCTCTCCTCGGAAGCCGAAACTATTTTTAGTAAGGCCTGGACTTCTTATACTAGGGATGTTTCCGCCGGAGGCGGGGATGTCCTTTAAGCAGCCACCAAGCACGAGCATAATAAACACGCTCGAACTAGGTGCGCCAAGCGTAGTCGCTTGTCATCGATGGCTGGCTCACGCTGCTCGATGACAAATACGCCTCACACCTCGGGTTCCTGCTGCACCTCACCTTCCCCCAGCAGCCAACGCCTGCTGCAGCTCTGCTGCACTCGGATCACTCTTCGTCTTTCGTGGTTAAGGCGGACCATCTATTGCGGCTGGAGGCGGCTTGGATCGTTGGGTTCCGTTGAAAAAGATTGTGGACAAATCATCTAGTAGGTTCAAGAGAGAATTTCGCATCGTACCGCCCTAAGATTCTGGCAAAAATCACGACTTCTCGCTCTTCCGTTATGAGGTGTAGTCGTGCCCTTGCTAGACATTATGGTTTTTCCCATCTTATTTGTCTCTGTGTGAATGAATACGCCCGCCGCAGCGCTGAATTAGGCATAGAACGCGACGACACGACATGACGTCGAGCAAGCCGCTTTGGTGGCGACCCTGGAGCGACGAACCGAGTTGGCACGCACAGGCGCGCAAGACGGCTACTGTGCTCGACAAAGAGATGTTTCTGACGTGGCTCGACAGTGATGGCGCCGAAGCTGTCAACCTGTCTTTTCACGATGTCTGGAGCCGCTCGGCGTTCGTGGCTACGTGGCTCCACGAGAACGTAGGCCTCGCACCGGGCGATCGCGCCATGCTCGTCTACGCTCCCGGCCCCGAGTTCTTCGTCGCCTTCGTCGCGTGTCTTCGCGCTGGCGTTTTGGCCGTACCGAATTACCCTCCCGACCCCGCCAACCTTCGCCGTGGCCTCGAGAAGCTGGGCCTTGTAGGCGCGAACTGCGGGGCGGGGGTAGGCCTCACCGATAGTGTCGTGCACAAGCTGCGAGCGACCACGAGCGTGCGGCACGCGTGGCCGAAGATAAGCTGGCACAACACGGACGGCTTGGGCGGCAGCGACAACCCATCATCGTTGTATCGCCTGGTGAGCTCACACTCGGGTATTGTCGGGTCGGCATCGTATCGCCGTTTTGCCTCGATTGATGGTGCCCAACGACCCGAGGACTCTAAACGGGTGGTTGGCCGAGTCTCGCTTAGCTCCAGCTGCGAAGATGAGGCGAGTATGCTATATCTGAACGGGAAGGGTCATCAGAGCAGCGGTTTTCTCGACCAAGTCCCAGAAGTTTCGACTGCCTTCCTTCAATTCACGTCGGGTTCCACCGGGTGCGTGTGTCGCGGAAGTTATCGAAAATCACGACTGCTTACCGCAGAGACCCCAAGGGTGTCATGATTTCTCACCGCAATATCTGGCACAACCTGAACGAGATTTTCTTGCCTGCGCAACGCCAGACCCTAGACGTCCGCTTGGGTGAGGCCGCCAAGAGCGGCCCTTTGCTCGATCTCCACGATCCGTCGGAGCGCGTCGCGGCGGTCTCGTGGCTCCCGCAGTTTCATGACACGGGCTTGATACTCATGCTACTTGGACCGTTTTGCGCTGGCTACCATATGATCAACTTCTCGCCGCTTTCGTTCCTCGCCGACCCCCTCATGTGGATGCGCGCCGTGTCCAAGTACCGCGCGCTCTGGACGGCGGCGCCAGACTTTGGCTATCAGCTGTGTGCAAAACGAGCTGCGATGCGGGCAGAATCTGTCCACGATATCGACCTCAGTTGTGTGGTTTATCTGGTCGGCGGGGCTGGACAACGATGCGTGCCTTCGATCCTCCTCGAGTTCGCCGCGTATTTTGTCGCGCATTGCAAACTCCCAGACGACGGGAGCGGCGGCATCTTCATCCCGAATTATGGCCTGGCCGAACACGTTGTCGCTACGTGCGGGGAGGTTGGGGGCCTCATCACGTCGCGGCGGCGGAAAGACCTCGTCTCGTGCGGCTCCGACTTCCAAATCGACCTATGCATCGTCAACGCGGAGACGCGGCGCGTCGTGCCCAACGGCACTCCTGGCGAGCTGTGGTTGAGCTCTGGTTCAGTCGCCAACGGCTACTGGGGTAAGCCGGAGCTCAGCCGCGAGACCTTCCGCGCTCAACTCGATCCAGACGACGGAAAGGTATACCTGAGGACCGGCGATGAGGCGTTCATCGAGGACGGGCACTTGTTCGTCTGCGGTCGAATTAAAGACTTAATCATCATCGGCGGCGAAAATTATTACAGCGATGATGTCGAAATCGCTGCGACAGAGGCCATGGCCGACGCCGTGAGGCCGGGATGCGTCGCCGCTTTTTCCGTTGTCGGCGCTGACGACGACAACGAGCGCTTGTGTATTGTTCTCGAAATCCGCGATACTGCCGTCACCGAGTGCAACACTCTCGCGTCGACGCTCACAACGAGCGTTCGTAAGGCTGTTGGTCTGAGACCGCACCGCGTGGTGTTCATCAAGCAGAAGACGATTTTGAAGACTACAAGCGGGAAGCTACGACGCCGGGCGATTCGAGAGGCACTTTTGGCTGGCGAGCTTCAAGTCATCTGTGATTCGAATCCATCATCCGGCGACGATCAACACACGCCCCTTGCCGCGGAGAATGATGGACTCGAGAATGGGCGGAACGATTCAACAGAATACGCTGCGTGCTTTTTCCAATGGGTTTGGCACGCTGTCAGCTGTGGCGATATGCAAGAGCCATCGTCTAGCTCACTGCAAACTCTCCCTCAGGACGAGCCGTGCAGCGACACCTCGGAACAAGGGGATTTGACCGTGTCAGAACCAGGGAACTTGACTGTTTCAGAATCAGGGGATTTGACTGTGATCCACTGCGACGATGATAGTGACCTTGGTGACGACTGGCTCGAAGCGATTCAGGTAAGTGTGGCCAATAAGCTAGGTATACACGGAGAGGACGACACCCGACCATCAGAAACAGATGTACTCGAGACAGCCACGCGCGAGGAACAGCTTGCATACGTACAAGCCACTCTCCTAAATATCTTATCGTCAATGGCAGAGACCGACGTCGACGTGCAGACAACATCTGTCGCAGACCTTGGGCTATCATCACAAGAAGCCTTGGACATGCAATCAAAGCTGTGGCGTGACTTGTCTGTGGAAGTGCAATTCAACGTAATCGTGGATCCAAATCTTTCGATCGCCCAACTAGCCGATAAGATCCTGTGCATTGCGCTCGGGGAAGACGAATCTTCGCCGCTCGCACCACTTGCGCCACTAGCCGACGGCATAGATCTCGGGTCTATGAGACTGGCGGAGTGGGTTGTCGATGTGGTCCAGGCGTTGTCGCTCATTCTCGTGGTCGTCTTGGTCTCGATTGCGCTCATTCCATCTTATCATTTTGGGCATTGGGTGCAGTGGCATGTCAAGTCGATCGAATCTAAGCGTATCGAGGTGCGACGCGACAACGCACCGTGGTCGCACATCGAAGTCGCCGGGACGGACCACGTCGACACTTACGGCATTCTGCTGCCATTGGTCATCCCACTTTTTATGCTTTCGCTCGCTACGCTTATTATTCTTGCGAAGTGGCTTGTTATTGGTCGCTACCGGGTCGGGACCACGCTTCGTGGTACGCCGTTCTTCCTGCGCTGGTGGGTCGTCGATCGGTTGATTGACCAGTTCGACTTGTGGGTTGGGATGTTTATCTACGACACGCTCTTCATAAACTGCTTCTACGTGTTGATGGGCACTGAAGTATCGCTTCGCGCAAGAATCAAGGTTCTCCTGCGGGAGTTCGACCTCGTCTCTGTCGGCTCGCACGCGACAGTGAGCGGTGCGGTCTTTGCGCGCATGTTTGAACTCAACGGCGTCATGCGGTTCGCCCGTACTATTTTCGAGCCGCGCTCCGAAACCAAATCACAATCGGTTGTCATGCCAGGCTGCAAGATCGAGGTTGGAGCCGTGCTTGACCATGGTGCCGCGACGATGGCCGGGATGCAGTTGGCTGCTGGCGGCGTGTATCAGTCGAGCCCAGCACAACCTTCGGGCAGCACAAATGTGCCAATATCGTCTCCGAGCACGTCCTCGTGGCTTTGCTTTGAGATGGCAAAGCTCGCGACGTTACCTTGTTTCCTCTACGGATCATTCTTTGCATCGAACGTCATCATCGCCTTCGCCTCGCGACGAGTAAGTAAGCCTAAGCCTCCTTCAGCTCTCGAACATGGTATTTGCAACTTAAGTGCGGCAGGTGGACTGGTATGCGTGGCAGTTTCGCTATCGCGAGCTGGCTTATTTCGTATTGGGCTACTACGCTGCTATGTTTGTCTGAGGCGGAGTCTGTCCTCTCTTCCGCATAACACTCACGTCCTTGTGCATCATCATAGGTCTCTGGTGTCATTGTTGTTTTCCTCAAGTGGACACTCGTTGGACGCCTACGTCCCGGATTGCGCGCGCGCCGAGACTGGACCTGGCGCTTGCGGATTTGGTTCGTGGAGTGGATTTGGTATCGCATTGTTTTTGGATTTGGTTCGCTTGTTTGGGAGGAGAACGGCCTCGTCAGCATAGCTTTGATGAAAGCCCTGGGAATGCGCGTCTGGTGGGTATTTCGGCGTCAAAGTCAAACAAGGCACTGTGCTGCGCACCACGCGATGAGATACTACGACGCAGGGTCACGGCAAACATGGCATCCTCGTATTTTTTTTCGCCGGTCGAGGCCGATCTCATCGAGGTTGGCGACGGCGCTCACATTACTACCTGCAGCATCTCCTGCGAAGGAGCAACTGGGACGTACAAGGCAGTCAAGATTGGAGCGCGTGCGCAAGTCGGGCTTCGCTCGCGGCTCAACGCCGGTGTCGTCATCGAATCCAGGGGTATCGTAGGCCACCAGAGTATTGTGTCCGAAGACTATGTTGTTCGCGCGGGCTTGGCATTCTTCGCATCTTCCTCCTTTTCGTCGTCGATGTCGAGCTCCTTTTCATCGGCCACCAAGACGCTCGAGGATAAACGAAAGAAATATTTCGCTTTGCTGGCGCACGCCGCAGCTTTTCTGAGTCAGTCAGGCCTGCGAGCTGCTGCCATGTTCTTTCTTGGCTTCGTCGCGCTCATGCCCGCGTACGAACTAGCTGTTTTAGTGTTTTACGACATGCCCCACTTCTTCAAGTCGGATTATTATGAGAACGGGTTCCGCATTCGCGACGAGAATATCGAAGTCTGGCGCCCACCCATCGACCGCACACCCGCGCTCTTACTCATGGGCCCAATCGCGTTGGTGGCTTATGCGTCTTTGGCAGTCGCGTTTCGTGCCTGGCAGTGGGTCTTGTTGCGTGACTGGAAGATTGGCCCCGGTGACACGCCGCTTTGGTTCCAATTCGTTTACATGAACTACCAGCATACGTGCACGGTGCTCAACAGGCACATTCTGGCTCTACTACGTGGTTCTCGTCTCGCCAACGTGTCCCATCGGAGTCCTGGCTATTTCTTGTTGTGGATCGCATGATATTCGCCAGCGCGCAAATACTGATCACAGGTTTACATGCGCTTTTTTGGGGCAAATGTTTCCCAGAGCGCATTCGTGAACAACACAAAGATCTTCGAACCGCCTTTGTTGATCGTTGGTCACGACGCCGTCGTCGATGACACCGCCTATAACATTGCGCACGTCCTCATGCATGGACGACTAGTTTTCCGCGAGAAAAAGATTGGTAATGCGGCAATTTTACATCCTAGTTCAATCACGTGGGCTGGCGACATTGTCCCCGACGGCGTCATCCTTGGACCTATGGCCCAGCTACCGAGTGTAGACGCTAAAAATGATGATGATGAAACCTCTAACAGCTATGCGCCCGGCACATACCTCCAGGGCTGCCCCGCCCAAGATTATACCAAGTACTACAGCAGCCCTATCGCAGAGCACGTGCAGCCTCCTCTGTAATCTACTCTCCGAGTTTTGAATTTTCTGTAGGCTCTCGATGGCACTGGACCCATCAGCACGTGCACTCCGATCGATCGCTTAAGTCCTTGGCAGCGTGGTCACGGAGTTATTATGATCCGTGTGTATTATCACACGTGCTTTGTGTATTCGCGTCTGGGTAGGTGCGCACATGTCCTTGGAAATACGCTGAAGCTGAGCGACGACCGCTTCCAGGGGGAGTGCGCGCGAGAACAACTGCATTGGTGGGCGGAGGCGGGCGCGCCCTCCCAGCGCTGGGGTCTTGTGCCAGGGGGGCGGGGTCTGCGACTCACCAGCAATGAAGCTTGGTGCTAGGGGTAGGTCTGACCACCGCGCGCGAACGCCAGAAGAGGCCAATGCGCGAGGCTTGCCTGCCTTCCTTGCCGAGGGGTCAGCAGAGCTATAGACCTGCGGACGGCCGCGGGGCCGGCGACTCGATTGGGAGGGAACACTTCTGCTATCCTCACACTCTTCGCGGGCAGAGGCGTTGAAGAATCGGACCAGAGGGGTCGCGGCGGCAGGGCGATCACTGCGCCTTAGACATACGGTCGACTCCGAAATGTAAACATTTACGAGGTAGTGCGTGCGTCCTGTCCTCCAAACGACGACGATGGCGACAACGTACCCGCGCGCTGTGAACATACACGAGGCCATCGAGCCAGCCTCCGTCGATAAGCCCGCCCTCGTGGAGAAGGAGGAGGAGGAGGAGGAGGAGAGCCCCGCTCCCGAGGAGAACCTCCACGACGGCCTCAAGGACCTCTGGGGCGCCGCACTCTAACACGAGACCGACACATTCCTTGCGACCAATCCAGCGTCGCCACACCCCCCCCTCGAACCCCAATTGTTGACCTGCCAATCTGTAGCCTACCTTGTAGAACTACTCTGGTGGTGCAGCGCCCATCTTCCGGGGGGAGGTCGCCGACTCCCCAGCGTTATAGAAATGGCTCATGGGATTGGTCACCGACTCCCCAGCGCCAAACTTTCTGCTAAAGGGGGGGGTTCCATCCATCGTGCTCTCGCGCGACCCCCTCCCGGAAGCGGCCGCCGCCCAGCCTCAGTCTCCTTCCGGCTCTTCCCATCGGCGTGGCCATGCCCCACTTCCTCCCCCCACGCGCCCAACGATGCTCATGGTGTTCAAACGCTCTAACCCTATTGTGTCCTCAAAAACGACCCGAGTCTCCGTCTTCATGTCCTCGCTCGCCCCGCTCTGCTCTCGCCTCGCTCACCTCGCTCTGATCTACCCCATTTGTTCGCCCGACCCGACTCGTAAAATTATGTGTGGAGATCCGTTCAAGAAAGTTGGTGCCAGACATAAACGACGACATCTATAGGTTTTAGATTCTTCAGAACGCGCCGCTGCGTTTCGGACTATTCCGAAACATTCCATTACAGGATAACCGTAAGATTCTGGCAAGTCATGACTTCTTTCTCCTTCGTGTTCAAATGAAGTCGTCGTGTCCTAACTACTAATCGACAGATGTTTGTCTGTTTGTCCCTCGATTTAGGGTAAGGATCAGGTAGGCGCGAGAGTAAGGATCAGGTAGGCGCGAGAGCCAGACAGTGATCCTCCAAGGCGTCTACGGCGACCTCGCAGACTATTTCCACGACCCGCGGCGGCTCTTTCAGCGCGCCATTCTCACGCCCCGTCGAAACGATGTTGTCGATGCTGACAACGCGCGCATGACCGCGGCCTTTTTCCCGGAGACGAGGCGTCGGAGTTCTTTTCGGCTGACTAGGTTGGGTCGGAAGACGACGCCTCGCTCACCTCGCTCTGATCTACCCCATTTGTTCGCAACCTCGACCCGTCGCACGGCCACTGCAACGGTACCAGATACATGATCGATCGTGTCGTTGTCACCGAGGCTCCTCCAACCTGTATCTTAAGGCATTGGGACTAGGTGAACTTACTGGGACCGTGAACTTCAGAGATTGGGAAGGTGTCTGGTCGTGTCTTTTCCAAACGGAGTGGCTAAACTCGAAGCTACCTCTCGCGACATGTTGTCGAACACGCCGGGCGCGGCACTGAACAAGGCATAGAACACGACGACACATCATGACGTCGAGCAAGCCGCTTTGGTGGCGACCCTGGAGCGACGAACCGAGTTGGCACGCACAGGCGCGCAAGACGGCTACTGTGCTCGACAAAGAGACGTACCTGACGTGGCTCGACAGTGCTGGCGCCGAAGCTGTCAACCTGTCTTTTCACGATGTCTGGAGCCGCTCGGCGTTCGTGGCTACGTGGCTCCTCGAGAACGTAGGCCTCGCACCGGGCGATCGCGCCATGCTCGTCTACGCTCCCGGCCCCGAGTTCTTCGTCGCCTTCGTCGCGTGTCTTCGCGCTGGCGTTTTGGCCGTACCGAATTACCCTCCCGACCCCGTCAACCTTCGACGCGGCCTCGAGAAGCTGGGCCTTGTAGGCGCCAACTGCGGGTCGGAGGTAGGCCTCACGGATAGTGTTGTGCACAAGCTGCGGGCGACGACGAGCGTGTGGCACGAGTGGCCGAGGATAAGCTGGCACAACACGGACGGCTTGGGCGGCAGCGACGACCCGGGTCTATCATCGTTGTATCGCCTGGTGAGCTCACACTCGGGTATTGTCGGGTCGGCATCGTATCGCCGTTTTGCCTCGAATGATGATGCCACACGACAAGAGGACTCGAGACGAGTGATTGGCCGAGTCTCGCCAAATCTTCACGGCAAGGGCCAGAGCAGCGGTTTTCTCGACCAAGCCCCAGACAACTCGACTGCCTTCCTTCAATTCACGTCGGGTTCCACCGGGTGCGCTCGTCACAGGAGTTGCGAAAATCACGACTGCTTTCCGCAGGGACCCCAAGGGCGTCATGATTTCGCACCGCAATCTCTGGCACAATGTCAATGAAATCTATTTGCCCTCGCAGAGCCGAGCCTTCGACGTTCACTTGAGCGAGGCCCAGAGCAAACGTCTGAACGATCTCGGCGATACTTCCCATCGCGTCATCACGGTATCGTGGCTCCCGCAGTTTCACGACACGGGTTTGATACTCATGCTGTTTGGGCCATTCTGCGCTGGCTACCACATGGTTAACTTCTCGCCGCTCTCGTTCCTTGCGGATCCCATGATGTGGCTGCGTGCTGTCTCAAAGTATCGTGCCATCTGGACTGCCTCGCCAGACTTCGGCTACCAGCTATGCACGAAGCGAGCTGCTCGTGCCGATGTCAGCGATATTGACCTCAGCTGTGTTGCTTATTGCGTGGGTGGTGTCGGTCAGCGGTGCGTACCGTGGCTGCTTCGCGATTCGGCGCCCCTCTGAAAGCCCAGCAGGTGCTTGCCGTGGCTCCTTCGAGAGTTCACCGAATACTTCGCTGTTCATTGCAAGCTGCCGAACAAAAACAATTGTGGACTTTTTGTCTCGAGCTATGGCCTTGCCGAGCACGTCGTGGCAACATGCGGCGAGATCAACGGCCTCGTCGTGTCTCGCAGACGTTCCGACCTCGTCTCCTGTGGGTCGGGCTTTTTCATCGACATCCGTATTGTTGACGCCGCGACGAGGTGCGTCGTGCCCAACGGCACTCCTGGCGAGCTGTGGTTGAGCTCTGGCTCGGTCGCCAACGGCTACTGGGGTAAGCCGGAGCTCAGCCGCGAGACCTTCCGCGCTCAACTCGATCCGGACGACGGAAAGGTATACCTGAGGACCGGCGATGAGGCGTTCATCGAGGACGGGCACTTGTTCGTCTGCGGTCGAATTAAAGACTTAATCATTATCGGCGGCGAAAATTATTACAGCGATGATGTCGAAATCGCTGCGACAGAGGCCATGGCCGACGCCGTGAGACCGGGATGCGTCGCCGCTTTTTCCGTTGTCGGCGCTGACGACGACAACGAGCGCTTGTGTATTGTTCTCGAAATCCGCGATACTGCCGTCACCGAGTGCAACACTCTCGCGTCGACGCTCACAACGAGCGTTCGTAAGGCTGTTGGTCTGAGACCGCGCCGCGTGGTGTTCATCAAGCAGAAGACGATTGTGAAGACTACAAGCGGGAAGCTACGACGCCGGGCGATTCGAGAGGCACTTTTGGCTGGCGAGCTTCAAGTCGTCTATGATTCGAATCCATCACTTGGCCGCGATCAAAACACACCACTTGCCGCGGATAATCATGGGCACGAGAATGGGCGGAACGATTCAACAGAATACGCTGCGTGCTTTTTCGAGTTGGTTTGTCACGCTGTCAGCTGTGGCGATATGCAAGAGCCCTCGTCTAGCTCACTGCAAACTCTCCCTCAGGACGAGCCGTGCAGCGACACCTCGGAACAAGGGGATTTGACTGTGATCCACTGCGACGATGATAGTGACCTTGGTGATGACTGGCTCGAAGCGATTCGGGTAAGTGTGGCCAATAAGCTAGGTATACGCGGAGAGGACGACACCCGACCATCAGAAACAGATGCACTCGAGACAGCCACGCGCGAGGAACAGCTTGCATACGTACAAGCCACTCTCCTAAATATCTTATCGTCAATGGCAGAGACCGACGTCGACGTGCAGACAACATCTGTCGCAGACCTTGGGCTATCATCACAAGAAGCCTTGGACATGCAATCAAAGCTGTGGCGTGACTTGTCTGTGGAAGTGCAATTCAACGTAATCGTGGATCCAAATCTTTCGATCGCCCAACTAGCCGATAAGATCGTGTGCATTCGCGCGGGGAAGACGAATCTTCGCCGCTCGCACCACTTGCGCCACTAGCCGACGGCATAGATCTCGGGTCTATGAGACTGGCGGAGTGGGTTGTCGATGTGGTCCAGGCGTTGTCGCTCATTCTCGTGGTCGTCTTGGTCTCGATTGCGCTCATTCCATCTTATCATTTTGGGCATTGGGTGCAGTGGCATGTCAAGTCGATCGAATCTAAGCGTATCGAGGTGCGACGCGACAACGCACCGTGGTCGCACATCGAAGTCGCCGGGACGGACCACGTCGACACTTACGGCATTCTGCTGCCATTGGTCATTCCCCTTTTTATGCTTTCGCTCGCAACGCTTATTATTCTTGCGAAGTGGGTTGTTATTGGTCGCTACCGGGTCGGGACCACGCTTCGTGGTACGCCGTTCTTCCTGCGCTGGTGGGTCGTCGATCGGTTGATTGACCAGTTCGACTTGTGGGTAGGGATGTTTATCTACGACACGCTCTTCATAAACTGCTTCTACGTGTTGATGGGCACTGAAGTATCGTTTCGCGCAAGAATCAAGGTTCTCCTGCGGGAGTTCGACCTCGTCTCTGTCGGCTCGCACGCGACAGTGAGCGGTGCGGTCTTTGCGCGCATGTTTGAACTGTCGCCGCCCGACGCCGCGCTCCGAAGCCAAATCACAATCGGTTGTCATGCCAGGCTGCAAGATCGAGGTTGGAGCCGTGCTTGACCATGGTGCCGCGACGATGGCCGGGATGCAGTTGGCTGCTGGCGGCGTGTATCAGTCGAGCCCAGCACAACCTTCGGGCAGCACAAATGTGCCAATATCGTCTCCAAGCACGTCCTCGTGGCTTTGCTTTGAGATGGCAAAGCTCGCGACGTTACCTTGTTTCCTCTACGGATCATTCTTTGCATCGAACGTCATCATCGCCTTCGCCTCGCGACGAGTAAGTAAGCCTAAGCCTCCTTCAGCTCTCGAACATGGTATTTGCAACTTAAGTGCGGCAGGTGGACTGGTATGCGTGGCAGTTTCGCTATCGCGAGCTGGCTTATTTCGTATTGGGCTACTACGCTGCTATGTTTGTCTGAGGCGGAGTCTGTCCTCTCTTCCGCATAACACTCACGTCCTTGTGCATCATCATAGGTCTCTGGTGTCATTGTTGTTTTCCTCAAGTGGACACTCGTTGGACGCCTACGTCCCGGATTGCGCGCGCGCCGAGACTGGACCTGGCGCTTGCGGATTTGGTTCGTGGAGTGGATTTGGTATCGCATTGTTTTTGGATTTGGTTCGCTTGTTTGGGAGGAGAACGGCCTCGTCAGCATAGCTTTGATGAAAGCGCTGGGAATGCGCGTCTGGTGGCTATTTCGGCGTCAAAGTCAAACGAGGCACTGTGCTGCGCACCACGCGATGAGATACTACGACGCAGGGTCACGGCAAACATGGCATCCTCGTATTTTTTTTCGCCGGTCGAGGCCGATCTCATCGAGGTTGGCGACGGCGCTCGCATTACTACCTGCAGCATCTCCTGCGAAGGAGCAACTGGGACGTACAAGGCAGTCAAGATTGGAGCGCGTGCGCTAGTCGGGCTTCGCTCGCGGCTCAACGCCGGTGTCGTCATCGAATCCAGGGGCATCGTAGGCCACCAGAGTATTGTGTCCGAAGACTATGTTGTTCGCGCGGGCTTGGCATTCTTCGCATCTTCCTCCTTTTCGTCGTCGATGTCGAGCTCCTTTTCATCGGCCACCAAGACGCTCGAGGATAAACGAAAGAAATATTGCGCTTTGCTGGCGCACGCCGCAGCTTTTCTGAGTCAGTCAGGCCTGCGAGCTGCTGCCATGTTCTTTCTTGGCTTCGTCGCGCTCATGCCCGCGTACGAGCTAGCTGTTTTAGTGTTTTACGACATGCCCCACTTCTTCAAGTCGGATTATTATGAGAACGGGTTCCGCATTCGCGACGAGAATATCGAAGTCTGGCGCCCACCCATCGACCGCACACCTGCGCTCTTACTCATGGGCCCAATCGCGTTGGTGGCTTATGCGTCTTTGGCAGTCGCGTTTCGTGCCTGGCAGTGGGTCTTGTTGCGTGACTGGAAGATTGGCCCCGGTGACACGCCGCTTTGGTTCCAATTCGTTTACATGAACTACCAGCATACGTGCACGGTGCTCAACAGGCACATTCTGGCTCTACTACGTGGTTCTCGTCTCGCCAACGTGTCCCATCGGAGTCCTGGCTATTTCTTGTTGTGGATCGCATGATATTCGCCAGCGCGCAAATACTGATCACAGGTTTACATGCGCTTTTTTGGGGCAAAAGTTTCCCCGAGTGCATTCGTGAACAACACAAAGATCTTCGAACCGCCTTTGTTGATCGTTGGTCACGACGCCGTCGTCGATGACACCGCCTATAACATTGCGCACGTCCTCATGCATGGACGACTAGTTTTCCGCGAGAAAAAGATTGGTAATGCGGCAATTTTACATCCAAGTTCAATCACGTGGGCTGGCGACATTGTCCCCGACGGCGTCATCCTTGGACCTATGGCCCAGCTACCGAGTGTAGACGCTAAAAATGATGATGATGAAACCTCTAACAGCTATGCGCCCGGCACATACCTCCAGGGCTGCCCCGCCCAAGATTATACCAAGTACTACAGCAGCCCTATCGCAGAGCACGTGCAGCCTCCTCTGTAATCTACTCTCCGAGTTTTGACCATACTGTGATGATTTTGAATATAGAGCTCTAGAAATTTTATTGTTTTGAGGATGGAGGGATATAGGAAGGAAATTCCCGTCTTCAAGGCCGACAGAATCTCGATCTTCTGCGCCCTCTCCACCAGTAGTCGACGCGAAAAGCGCAAGAATGGTATTAAGCGTTAAATAAGCAGGTTCCGCGCGCGACGACGGCGCTGGGATTAGCCGAAGCCACACGCGCCAGGCTTTAGTTAGTTAACCAGGCTCCGGGTAGCCTGGCCTTTAAGTACGAAGCTGGGTCCACTCGACAATAGGCTGCCGTCGTGTTCCTAACGCGCTGGCGGCGCTGCCCGTGCTTGCGATCGGATCATTCTGTTTCGAGCGACCCCAGCGCTTGCACCGTGGGGTCTTCGTGTACTCCCTCATTGGCCTGGTCGTCGGGGCGTCGGGGTGCGCGTCGACCCGAGTCGGATTCGACCCGAGCGCCGCGTCTACAAGGGGGGCGTGGACGACCTGGAGGTCGTGAACGAGGGCGCCCTGGGCGCGAGTGCCGGGAAAATGGCCCTCGAGGAGCAGGCGTGGGTGCAGGAATGACAGTGTCGTTGGTGGCCTCCACCGTTGTCACCGAATCGAAATCGTCGAGTGCGAGCTGGCTCGCGGAAGGCAGAGCTGCCATCGCGATCGATCGATCGGGAGCCCGAAGATGGGCTTGGAGCAAAAAAGCGTTTTCGTCCCGGACTGTAGAATATGAATTGGGAGCAAGTGCGGCGACGGACGAAGCAACGTCGAGGAAGTAGAGGCTCATTCATTGGCACCATCAGCACGAGCACTCCGATCGATCGCTTAAGTCGTTGGCAGCGCGGTCAGTCACCGAGATAAAATAATTATCATCACGCGTGCTTTGTCGATTCGCGTCTTGGTAGGCGCGCCGATGTCGTTCGCTCGTCCCTTCACTTGCGCTGGCGCTCCTGCCGTGTGCATACGCCAACGTGCGGTCCACCGCAGGCATGGTGAGGTGACTTTCTGGACCGCAGGCCTCCCCGCCGGCGTCCTCTGCCTCGCTGCTGTTGCTTCGGCTTGGGTCCACCCGCGTTGAAGAATCCCGTCTTCGTTGTTTTCCCATCACGTCTCACGTTCGCTTCTTCCCATGGAAGGTTTGCGGCACGGCGGAAGTTATTCTAGCGTTTTCAAAGATTCGTTGATCATTACACGGCGCCGCCGCGCTGGGGTTCTGTACAAAAATCTTTAAAGAAATGCAGCAGTTCCGGCGAAGCTCGATCATCCGATGAGGGTACGGCGGCGCCGAGCTGGTGGTGCTTCGCTTCGCTTCGCTTCGCTTCGCTTCGCTTCGCTTCGCTTCGCTTCGCTTCGCTTCTTCGCTTCGCTTCGCTTCGCTTCGCTTCGCTTCGCTTCGCTTCGCTTCGCTTCGCTTCGCTTCTTCGCTTCGCTTCGCTTCGCTTCGCTTCGCTTCTTCTTTCGCAGGTGGTGGTCCATGGAGGGATAATATATACGCAGTCCTCGAGTAATCTTCTGAAGGATCGTTCTTTTTTGCTAGGTCCTGAGTGCGTGCAGGATGTATCCTGCGTCGAAGGTGAGTCAGCAGGGTTTGGTTGTTGAACAAAAAAAATGAGTCGTCTCGAGACATTCGCTTCGCGCGCTGGGCTCGAGGCATACCTACCGCAGCTCGGGTCGGTTGGTGTCGAAGGGTTGCGGGCCCTCGACGACGCCGAGGCGGAGGCACTCGCGGCGCAGTGGAGCATGAAGCCTTTAAAGGCGAAGAAGTTCGTTCGAGCTGTGGCCGAGCTGCGGTGCGACGACGAGTTGGGGAGGTGGATCGAGGAGCGGGGGCTGAGCGAATACGCCGGCGCGATTCGGTCGGTGGCCGACGAGCCGCGGGACATGGAATTTATGGATCGCGAGTTCGCGACGACTCTGGCAACCAATTTCGGGCTCGATCCCGAGCGGCTGGCGGAGTCGGTCGTGACGCCTCGCGTCGCGAGCGCTCGGACGCTTCGGGAGTGGCTCGAGGTGTGTGGGATCGCGCATTTGGAAGCTCGTTTCACGGCCATTGCGGACGATTTGGACGATTTGCGAGAACTGAAAGATCACGAGGCCCGGGCATTGCTGGAGGGGCTCAAGCCGCTGAGGCTCGAGCGGGCGCTCGCGCACCTTCCCCAAAACGAATACCGGACGCTCGTGGCGCTCATG
Source organism: Chrysophaeum taylorii (assembly GCA_029834535.1). NCBI lineage: Eukaryota > Pelagophyceae > Pelagomonadales > Pelagomonadaceae > Chrysophaeum > Chrysophaeum taylorii. The sequence continues at coordinate 26,143 of JAQMWT010000045.1, read as the reverse complement.
TTCACCGAATATCCATCCTTCGAGGACCAAAAGATGTTGTTGGAGTGGGAGGAGGAGCGGGGGATTGGGACCAGGGAGCGCGAGGAGGCGTTCGCGGGAATCGTGGACCGGTCCGACTTCGATCGCGTCCACGAGTACTGTGCCTTTTTGGTTAATTTAGGAACTGGCACCAGCTTCGATTCGCGGTCCCAGGTGCTCCAGGATTACGAACGCGAAAACGGGATCACTCCCGAGTTGCGGGATTTGGCGCTCCACAGCGTCGGGTGGACGACCACCGACTGGCACCCCGAGACGCCGCCGCCCGCGCGAAGGCCGCCGCCGCCGCCGCCCCGCCCTAGAAACCATAACTTCGCGTCGGCGCCGGCGCCGCCCCCCTCGTATTCGCAAGTTGTGGTGGTCCCCGCCACCAAGCCGCCGCCGCCGCCGCCGCCGTCGTCCGTGGACGAGGCGCGGCAGCCTATTTTGGTGCGGAGGTTTGAGACGTCGACGGTGTTGGGGGCGATCGCGGCGCCGTCGGCGGCGCTGTTGGGCGAGGGCGGGGCGGGGTCCGTGTACCGCGCCGAGCTACCATCGGACGGGGTCGTCGCCATCAAGCGGCTCCACGATTCGCCCAAGCATTCCCACGGGGGGACGGCCGCGTTTCTCCAGGAGGTTGAGATCCTGTCGAGGATGCACGACCCCAACGTGATCGAGCTCCTCGGATTTGCCGTCGATCCGCTGTCGCGGTTTTTGGTGTTCGAGTTTTGCGGGGGTGGGTCGTTAGAAACGAGGCTCCAGAAGGGTGACCTCGACTGGCGGCTCCGGATCCAAGTGGCGAGGGACGCCGCGCGCGGCCTCTTCTACTTGCACTCGCAGCACAGCGCGCAATACGTGCACGGCGACGTCAAGCCCGCCAACATCTTGCTGTCGGCGCGGGGTCTTCCGGCAAAGCTGGCGGACTTTGGGCTCGCGCGGGAGATCCAGGGGGGAGCCACCCACGTCACGGCCGGGATCTCGGGGACGCTGGGCTACGTTTGCCCGAGCTTCGCGCGCACGGGCCGCCTGACGCCCGCGGCCGACGTCTACTCGTTTGGCGTCGTCTTGCTGAGCCTCGTCACCGGGCAGGAAGGGCTGGACCCCTCGAGGACCCCTCGAGATCTCGTGTCGTGGGTGCGACAGAAGGACTTCTTCGAGGCCATCGTCGACCCGAGGCTCGCGATCCGACGCGAGGCGACGGCCGTCGCCGGAGTCCTGAGCGTCGCGCGCGAGTGCCTCGCGCCAGAACCGCAATACCGACCGACGGCGGCGGCCCTCCAGGACGAATTGGAGGAGCTCAACCCCCCCGAGATCCAGCACACGATCCGCCAGATGACGATCCCGCCGTCCAAAAGCGTTTTGTGCTACGAGGAAGATAGGAAAGGGTTGCGCGTTTTGGTGACGACTTTTAACCTCGGGTGCGGGTCGCTCGACGAGGCGGCCGTGGGGCCGTGGCTCAAAGGGGGTCAGACCCCCAGGGGCCAAGCCGACATCGTCGTCGTGTCTCTCCAGGAATGCTTCAACGTCCGAAACCCGCGGGCCTTCGCGAGCATTCCCGACGTCGTGCGCTCGCAGTTAAAAGGCTACGAATACGCGTCAGACGCGAGCTCGGCACACACGAGACTCGGGATGCGTTTGCTCGTGTTTACCAGAATTCGGATCGAGTGCGCGGGCAAGGACGCCATCACCGCCGGCGGTTTGCTCAAGGGCTCGCTCACGAGTTTCGTCGTCGCGTGGGACGACCGCGGACGTCGGTCGACGTACGTCTTTACCAACGTCCACCTTCCCGCCCACGAAGGGAAATGCGAGGAGCGCAACGCCGCGCTCGACCGCATCCGCCAGCGGATCGCGAAATTCGAGCTGCCGGCGGTCTGGTTTTTGTCGGGCGATCTCAACTATCGCTCCAATCAATCTCTCAATCTTCAGGTCGCGCCCCTCACCAACGACAAGGTCCTCGCCTTGGCGGCCGCGGGGGAGTACGGTCTCCTCGAGTCGGTCGACGAGCTCCGGCGCCAGCTCGATCCCGGGGGCTGCCTCGACGGCTTCAAAGCCCCCCCCTGCCGCCACATGCCCAGCTACAAGGTCGAGCGCCGCCCCGGCTTCCAATATGTACCTAACCGCCTCCCCTCCTACACCGACCGCGTCCTCGTCGGCCACACCCTCGCGGACCTCCGCATAAGAGACGACGACGACGACGACTACTTAGACGTCGAGTGCACCGAACACGATTGCGTCGCCCAAGTGTCTGTCTCTGACCACAAACCAATCAGAGCGGCATTTTTCATCTTCTCTAACGGATCTCTTAAATAAATAAATAATCTCTTGAATGAATGATGGTGCGTCATGGACCGGACTCGTCAAATTCCTCGACATTCCGATGATGTGGAGGGCCCAAGGTCCGGGAGAGACGAGCGTTCTTCGTGTTGATTTGTGTTGTTGTTTCAACAACAACAACCTCACGCGCGTGCGCTACAGGATTTTTACCTCTACCGCACGACGCTTCACTCGTGCCAGCGCTTCTTGGGCCGCATATTGGGCGACGAGTACGCGACGAACGGACCCGAAGATCCGTTGGGTGTCAGCGGCGAGAACTCGACGCTCACGAGGGTGGGACCCCTCATCGCGAAGCGACGGCCAACGGATCCGAACGCGCGTCGCGTCGGCATACTCCAGCGCTGGTACGAACGCGAAGTCTATTTTTACAAATGCCTCGCGCCCGAGACCCCCGTCCGGTGCCCGAAATGCGAAGATGCGAGGTACGATTTTTGGACGGGCTCGTTCTTGCTTCTCTTGGAAGACGTCTCCGCGTGGCGCGAGGTCGGCGGCGACGATTGCGCCGCTTGCGTTCGCGCCTTGGGTCGCCTCCACAACAGGTGGCGCGGCATGACTCCCACGGGCCCCATCCCGCTCACCCCCGTGCATCTGGTCCTTGGCCCCCAAATCGCGTCCTATTTTAGATGGGCGTGGACGAGGGTTAGGGATTCCTACGCGGATCTCGGCGACGACGTCAAGTTGGTAATCGAAGACCTCGCGGCAGACCACTCCAAGTACGAGACTCTGCTGCAGCGTCTCGCGACCACCCATCCCACGCTCTTGCACGGCGATTTTCGACCCGATAATATGCGAGTGTGCGACGGGGAGGTCTGCGTTTTTGATTGGCAGTTCGCTTCCGTTGGCGCCGGTGCCTACGACTACGCCTACTTCGTCGCTCTCGCCCTCCCCCCGCACCTTCGCCGCGAAATGGACGCCTCCCTCCGGGAGACCTACCTCGCCGAGAGACCCGAAGACCCGGGCGCTCTCGACCCGCCGGATCTCGAAGCCGGCGTCCTCCTCGCCCTCGCCTCCTTCGTCATGGGGGCCGCGACGGCCCAGGACCACCGCATGCACCACGAGGGAATCACCCGCCTCGCCCTCGCCGCTCGGGATTGGGGGTTTTGAGGTGGAGAGAGGAGAGGGTAGGTGTTTATTACCACTCCCCTTTGTTGTTGTTGTTGTTGTTTTGCGGTTAAAGTTGTTGTCGTAGAGAAACAAGAAAGGGCGAGCTCGCACCGCCGCTGTATCGCACACAAGCCAAAAAGAAAGGAGAAGTCTCTGTCTGATTATTATTATTATTTTTTTTTTTCTTTCTTCGCGCGCGGCAAAACAACAGTTGCAGTTTTCGGGGGAGGAAACAAGAATATAATAATGTCGATCAGATGTGTCGACGCCGAGTTTTTGTGCTGCGCCCACGAGGAAGAGTTCGCTTACTCGGAACCGGAGAGCGACGAGGAGGAGCGGTGGGACCTCTACATGCTGGTGCGGCTCCGGCACGAGGGCGTGCGGCTGCGCGAAGAAGCGAAAAAGGCGCGAATGTCGACGCATCGCATAGCGCACGCTAAGTTCGAGGAATACAGAAACGGGGTCGCGCGGGCGCTTCGCGAGGCGCGGCTGCCGCAGATGGACGAGTCCCTGCTGGTGGTGCGGCACCCGAAGGAAAAAGAGCACGCGGGCCTCGAGAAGAGAGATTCTCACGGTCTCACGTGCCTCCACAAGGCGGTCCTCAAGGGGTGCGAGCCGGAGATCGCCGCGCTGTGCGTCGCCGGCGCGCAGGTCGACGCGGTGGACCACATGTGTATCACGCCCTTTTTGCTCGCGGTGAAGACCGGCGCCGCGGGAGCTGCGAAGCTCTTGCTTTCGTTCGGATGCGGACTAGACCGCAAGAACGCCCAAAGCTTTCACCCATTGATTTTGGCCGCGGAGCACGGCCAGACCTCGACGTTTCGAATCGTTGCCAAGGCCTTGCGGGCGCGGGGCAAGCTGCGGAGCGTCGCGGGCTTCAAGGGAAATGGGTACACGGCCTTGCACTTTGCCGCCGTCAACAACAAGCCCGACCTTCTCGCGTGCGCGCTTCGCTTCGACGAGTTTAGGGCCGTCGTCGACGTCAAGTCCGACGGCTCCACTACCGGGACAGCTTTGTCGCGGGAACTCGAGGACAACCTCGTCCACTACCAGACGGCCCTCCACAAGGCGGTGTTGTATCGCCACAAGCACTGCGTCGCGGTTTTGTTGAGGTACGGCGCGAATCCGAACGTCGCCGGCGGCGACGCCGGGTCAGCGTACCCTTTGGCATCGGCCGTCGTCGAGGGCGACCACGACTGCACCAAGCTTTTGTTGGACTACGGGGCCGACCCCGTCGTCGCGCACGCCTACCTCGAAGAAGGAGAAGAAGAACGACACGATGACGACGACGACGACGGCGGCGGCGGCGATAGCGGCAAGAGCCGGCGCCAGCGCGACCGTCGTCGTCGTCGTCGCGATGCTGCGGCCACTCATCTCGCCGACCACCCCGACCGCAGCGCCTGTTTGGACCTCGTCAAAGACGCCAAGGCAACCTACTCCTCCTCTTCTTCTGCTTCGTCGGGATCCCTCCTCCTCGACAAGAAGACGGCGCGGCAGCCGCTGCTCTCGAGCCAAAAAAAACAACAAACCTCTCTGCGGGACACGTTCATCTGCTTCCTCTGCGCCTCGTGACTACTCTAGATAATAATATCATCATCGACGAGATAGGCGCGGGCGAGGCGGCGGACCCACATGCGCCGGCGCACGAAGGTGGCGGGCGACTTCTCGTCTCTGAAGGACGCGCCGAAGTGGACGGCGTACTCCCAGCCGTCGGATCGCTCCTTGGGCGTGACGTAGCCCCAGTCCGAAACCACTTTGTACCCCTCGGGAACCTCCGGAGCCACCCCCGAGAGGCTGCGGCCGGCCTGCTGGTCGCAGACCCAGGGACCGGGGTCGCCAATCATTAGGTTCCGGGCCCCCCAACTCCGGCCCGGAACATACCTCTGGTTCTCGGCGACGACGTGCTCCACGATCGCCGGCGCATCGCTCGCCTTGTCGAAGCGCACGCGGCCCCGTACAACGCCCGGGAGCGCCTTGTTGTCGCGCGGATCGAGGGTTTGAAGTTCGAGACGTCCGCGCGCGCCCGCCTCGCACACGCAGTACGCGAGGGGGTCGTCGGGGGTGAAGGTGTCGGAGTCCATCACGCGGATCAGCAACGACGCCTCCCCGTCGACCGCGAATTCGAATCTTTCGCCGGGCACCCAAATCGGCGATGATGAATTCACGCGAGTGCGCGACCGCTGTGTCTGCTCCCACCCTTTCGGACCCTTCACCGACACCTCGACGTACGGATCGCTCTTGTCCAGCACGTCGGCGTTCCGCACCGAGCTCACCCCGTCGACCCACAGCGTCACCACAAATTCCGTTGGAGCGCTCTCGGCGGTGTACCGCGCCAGCTTGATCATTTTTTCGAGGGCACGAGTTTTTCGGAATTAATTAAAAAAACAGGTGAACTTGCTGGGGTTAGAGACTTGGTAGTGGCCTGCACTTGCTTTTTCGAATAAAGGGCAGGTTCGACTACTACTAGTCTTACTACTACTTTCTGCCGCCGCCGCCGCCGGCGGACTGCTTTTTGCGCTGCTGGATTTCCTCTTTCTTGACGTAGTGGAGCATGATGTCGTTTCTGGTCTGGGGGTTGTAGTTTTCCGAGCCGCGGCTCCAGTCGTAGGAGAGGCCGTAGGCGTAGAGGTTGCCCGCGGGGTTGAATGTGGCGCAGGAGATGGAGTTTCCGCCGGGCTTGAAGGCCATGAGGCGCTGCTTGGAGTCCTTGTCCCAGAAGTTGTAGATGCCGTCGCTGCCGGCGGTGGCGAAGGTGCCGAGGGCGTGGAAGGCGATGGAGTTGACGGAGAAGATGTTGCAGGTGGCGGGCTGGCCGGCGCGGGCGTCCTGCTGGTCGCGGTGGCACTTGAAGGCGAAGTTCCGGGCGACGTCCTTGATGTGGTGTATGGCGACGCGGCCCTCGATGGAGCCGACGGCAAAGCCGTCTCTGTTAGGAAACGTGGAGACGCAGCGTGTCTGGTGGCGGAGGGTCGACTCGTCGGTGCGGAAGGGCTGGGTGTTGCCCTGGGCGACCTGGGCGAGGTCGTAGATGGCGATCTTGCGGTCGGCGGTGGCGACGACCATGAGAGTGTCGCGGACGTCGACGCCGTAACATCTATCGAGAAGCGCGAGCTGCGAGACCTGGCGCAGCTGGCGCGGGTCCCAGAACCGAATCGTCTTGTCCCAGCTCCCCGTCAACACGAGGGGGCCCATCATGTTGACGGCGAAAATTGATTTGATCGGGGCGTCGTGCTTGCCGACGGCCGTGCCCCGCGCGTCTCCGAGACGCCAGGCCTTCGCCACGCCGTCGCAGCCCCCGCTCAACACCGTCGCGTCGTCGGAGAAGCCCGCGCATAGCACGGGCTCGTCGTGGGTGATTTGGGCGCGGAACTGCGCGTTGATTTGGGGGCTGGCGCCCCCGAAGCCGCCGTCCTGGACGGCAACCTCGTGGCACCGGACGCACTTGTCCCAGGACCCCGACACGAGGTACCGGTTGTTTGGCGAGAAGCTCAAGGAGCTGATCCCGTCCGACGGCGAGTCGGGCACTACGTAGTCGCCGTTCGGGTTTGACGTTGTCGCGCCTCCGAGCATCATATCGTCGTCGTCGACGACCAAAAGGGGTAAGCAAGCAAGCAAGCAAGCGACTTGTCTGTCTGTCTGTCTTCTTATGTACCTCCTGCTAGCCGCTGGTCTCATACCACTACGCGCGACGACGACGACGACGATGATGAAGAAGAAGAAGACGTCGGCAACGCGCGACCCCGAATCTGAGGCGGCGGCGCTTGCAGCGTGGGGGGTCGGGGAGTGCGTGGACATCGGCGCGAACCTGCAGTCGCGGGGCGACTTCGGCGAGGTGTGTCGGCTGGTGGAGCGCGCGGCCGTCGCGGGGGTATCGCGCGTGGTCCTGACGGGGTGCGACGTCGAGGGGTCGAGGAAGGGCGCGGCGTACTGCGAAGAGTGGGCGGCACGACGAAACGAGCAGCAGCGGTTGTACTGCACGGCGGGCGTGCACCCGCACGACGCCAAGGACTGGGACGGCGACGCGGAGGCGGCCATCCGCGAGGTCGCGCGGAGCCCTTACTGCGTCGCTTTGGGCGAGACGGGATTGGACTACGACAGAATGTTTTCTCCGCGAGAAACACAACTCGAGGTTTTCCGAGCCCAAGCCGAGCTCGCGAAAACTCTCGACATGCCGCTGTTCGTCCATTGCCGGGAGAAGGACGAGGGCGAGCCTTTGGGTGCGTACGCCGACGCCGTTCGAATCTTAAACGAAGTCGGGGTCGAGCCGGCGGCGTGCTGCGTTCACTGTTTCACGGGAAACTCGACGGAGCTTCGACTCGTGAGGGAGTTTGGGGCCTACGTCGGGGTGACCGGGTTCGTCGGGATCGCCAAAAGGTGCGGGCCGACGGTCGAGGCCCTTCGGGCGGAGGGTCCGCGCATCCTCGACGCCCTGATGATCGAGACGGACGCTCCGTTCATGATGCCCGACAAGGCCTGGATTCCCGCGCGCAAGGAACTCGGGATTCGCGGCGGCAAGAACGAGCCCGCCGCTTTGCCTGGTGTCGCGCGGGCCCTCGCGGCCGCCCTCGGCGGCGGCGGCGTCGTCGAGCCCAGCCACGTCGCAGGCGTCACAACCCAAAACGCGCGCCGATTTTTTCGCTGGGGGTAATAAAAGAAGAAAGAAAGAAATAAATCCGTTGGGGGAGGAGGAGGTGGTGGCTTTCCAACCAACGAGAGTGAATCAGATGGAAGACCTCGAAGGGTTGACTGGGCTGAAGCGGACCAAGGGCGGGTCGAAGGACACGGAGCCGGCGTACATAATTTCGCGACGGAACTGCGGACGGTGGGTGGGGATCGTGGTGTTGACGCTCTGCGTGCTGGGGGTTGTGGTGTGGCGGAACGACTCGTTGCTTCGCCGAATTTCGCCCCGGCTCGCCCGGAAGCGCGCCGAAATTCGCCGCGAGCAGCACAGCGCCCACAGTCGGTTCACCAAGCTCGGGCAGGAGCTCGAGCAACATCTGGAGCTGGACATGCGCGAACGCGAGGTCGCGCTCATGCTTCGCGCGAGGCTCCGCGTCTTGGAGAAGACGCACCGGCTCAACATCACCCACGCGATGACGGTCGCCGCCCTGAGTTCGGAGGCCGTGTCGACGGAGGCCCGGGACGCGATGGCCCCCTTCCTCGACGGCGCGATCGACTCTTTGTTTAAGGAGCTGCGCGACGTTTTGGAGGCGAGAATCGTGTCGCCGATGCTCGCGACGTCGACGGTCGCGTTCGACCGCCATCGCGCGCTCCACGAGGAAATATTGGAGGAGCTCCGCGAGGACGCCAAGGAGCGCGAGAAGTTTGTGGATCGGCACTTCAACGAGCACGGAGATATCGACGGCGACGGCTTCGTGGAGCGGAATTGGGAGGACGAGTTGGACGATCCCGACGCGGCCGAGCGCCACGACGAGGAATGGCGCCGCGACGTCATCGAGAATTTCGCGGCCTCCTTCCGGCAACATTTTAACGATACCTCGATGGAGGAGAGCGGTTTGAGACCTCGGGCGTTGCTGACGACGAAAGACCCGCTCTATCGGGAAATCGAAGCGATACGAGACGGTTTGGGCGGAGTGCCGGCCGAATGGGACGGTCCGAACGCGAACGCCTCGACCCCCCAGCTCTCGTGGCAAGATGCGGAAAAGAAGCTGGCGGACCTCAAACCCCGGCTCCAGAAGGTCCGGGCCCACGACTTCGTGCCCTCGGAACCTCCCGAGGACGACCAGTTTGACTACGTGCAGCTCCACAACGTCGAGCGCTACCTCTCGGATCTCCTCTGGCACGCCAAACTCAACGCCAAGCACGACGAGATCGACAAGGCAATCAAAGAGTACGAAACAGGGACGACCCTCACCTCGATGGCCCTCATGGAGATCCTCGAAACTTATGCCGGCGACCACACTTTTCCCGGTTTTTGGCTCTTCCAGACCTCCGGCTACTTTGACGCCTACGACGCCTACGCCTATGCCGCCGACTGGTAGAGAATTATATAATAATTGATTTGATTGTGTCGAGGGTGATCTCGCCCAGGTCGTCGACAACTTTGTCGGCGATCCCAAAATCCTCGCGGTGCGCGTAGGAGGATTTGGTGATGATGCACCACATCCCCGCGGCCTTGGCGGCCCGGAGACCGATCGAAGAATCCTCCACGACAACGCACGCCCCGGAATCGAGGTCCATCGTCTCCGCGGCAAGCAAATAGACGTCGGGAGCGGGCTTCTTCTTCGCCACGACGTCGCCCGCGAATATTCGAATTTTGTCGGCGCGCTCGTCGCCCATCAACACCCTCACGAGATTCGAGACCGCCTGCTCGCTCGACGTCGAGCACACGGCGACCGGCACGCCCTCGGCGAGGGCTTCGTCGATAACCCGGAGCACCCCCGGTCGCAGGGGAATATCTCCGTTCGAGATCATCTCGTTGAACAGTTGGGTCTTGCGCGCGTGGAGCTCGCGCACGAGAACAGACCGCGAATCCTCCGTGTCGTACCCCTCTGGCCACCCGACCTTGTTCCAAAACGCGGTCATCCGCTCCTTGCCCCCCCCCGTCTCCAGGAGCTCGCCGTACAGATCCACGTCCCAAAGAACATCGTCTGCTGCTGCGAAACCCTTCTCCTCGAAGGCCGCGTTGAAGGCCACCCGGTGTCCGTCGGGCTCGGTGTCGGCGAGGACGCCGTCGCAGTCGAACAGCACGCCCGAAAGCCGCCGCCGCCCGGGGGGCGCCGCCGCCGCCGCCGCCGTTAAGGCGTGCGACCTCTGGATGATAATGATGATGATGAACTGTCCAAACAACAACAACATAATTATGACGTGGTGGTCGTTCAACCAAGTGCTTTTTGATTGGCGGTTCACAAATCAAGAAAAGGAATAGGGCCTCAATAATAATGGAGCTCCTCACGGACGAATCCAAGGCGGCGACGGCCGAAGTGCAGGTTGCTGCGCTGGAACGCGCTCTGTGGCGCGTCGACGAGGCCGGGGCGCGGTCGGCGCGGGCCGAGAACGTGCGCGCGTACGCGGATGCGTTGAAGCAGCGGCTTTCCGAGGCCGGGGAGGACATCGAGAAGATCATCAAGGAGGCCGAAGCGTCGGACGAAGCCCTCGAGAGCCGCGCGAGCGTGCTGATCGAGGCCTCGCCGTCCCCCCTGTCTCTGGAAGGATATCTCCGGGACATCCGTTCGGTCGTCGAAAGGGTGAGGCGCCAGCAGCAGCCGAGAAGCAGCGAGTCGCTCGCGGTGCGCGTGAGGTACGTCGGCGTCTCGCTCTACAGAAAAGGCGGCGTCGAAATACTAAAGAACGCGACCGGAGAATGCTTGCCGGGCACGATGACCCTCGTCCTCGGCCCGCCCGCGGCGGGAAAATCGTCGTTTCTCAAAACGCTCGCGGGTCGCGCGGACGAGAACGTCGCGAAAGTCGGCACGGTCACGTACAACGGCTCGGACGTATATCGGAAGCGCGGGCGGCCGTTCGCGGTCTCGAAGATCGCCGCCTACGTCGACCAAGCCGAGGACCACGCGCCCTCCTTGACCGTGAAGGAAACCCTCGATTTCGCGCGGATAATGCAAGCGCCTATAGCCGGCGATCACCGCGCCGTGCGAGCGCTCGAGGCTGCGAGATCCCAGCTGGTGATGCGGGTCTTTGGGATCGAGCACGTCCAGGATACGATTATCGGGAACGCGTCGTTGCGGGGTATTTCGGGGGGACAGAGGCGACGGGTGACTCTGGCGGAAATGCTGATGGGCAAGGCGAAGATCGTCGCGTGCGACGAGGCGACCACGGGGCTCGACTCGCAGACTGCGTACGAGATAGTGGTGGCGCTGCGGGCGGCCGCGCGCGTCTTCAACCTAACCCTCGTCCTCGCCCTGCTCCAGCCTCCCCCCGAAGTTTTTTCGTCCTTCGACGCGCTGACGGTCTTGGACGCGGGGAGGGTCATCTATTCGGGCAGAGTCGACGGCGCCGTCGACCACTTCGAGCGACTGGGCTTTTTGCTCCCCGATCGCAAGGACCCGGCCGACTTTTTGGTCGAGATTCCTGCGGCCGCCGACGACCTCGCGAAAGCCTGCGAGGCCCCGGCTTTTCTTCTCTCCGAAGAAGAAGATGAAGAGGAATGGCCGTCGTACCTTCGGATCGAGTTTCCGCGATCGCGACTTTTTTACACGATCGGGTGCGCCGCCCGCCAGATTCGCGAAATCCGCGGAAACCCTTCGATGCGGCTCTCGAAACTCGTCACGGCTACGATCGTCGGCCTCGCTACGGGAACTTTATTCTACGATCTCGACTACGACGACTACAAAACCAAGTACGGAATCTGCTTCTCGACGGCCCTGTATCTGGGTTTGGGGGGGTTTAGCGCGATTCCGGGACTCATCGAACGCCGCCGCGTCTTTGCCAAGCATCGCGCCGCCTCCTTTTACCCGACCTCGGCCTTCGTGATCGCCGACGTCTTGGTTTTGATTCCTTTGTTAGCCGTCGAAGCCGTGCTGTTCACGAATCTCGTGTACTGGCTGTCCGGTCTCGCAACGTCTGCGTATGGGGGCTATCTTCTAGGCGTCTACGCGGTGCAGTTTACGATGACCTTATTTTTTGGGGCTGTGGCCGCGTTCGCGCCGACAGCACAGCTAGCGCAGCCGCTCGCGGGCCTCGTGATCGTGCTGTGCGTTCTGTTTTCGGGGTTTATTATTGCGAGAACGAACATACCCGACGCGTGGCTCCCGGTGTACTGGGTATCCCCGATTGCCTGGGGCCTCCGGACCCTGCTCGTCAACGAGTTCCGGTCCCCGCGCTACGACAAGTCGACCCTCCGAGGCGCTCTCCCCGGTTGCGGCGAGGACGTCTCGGACGGCGTGTGCTTCCTCAAGCAGTTCGACTACCAGCACCAACGCAGGTGGTATGCCGACGGCCTCATGGTCTTGGGAGGCACGAGTCTCGTCCTCGTGTTGCTCCAAATATTTCTTCTCGAATACTGCCAGCGCCCTCCCGCGCGCCCGCCGAGATCCGTGACCGACGACGACCGAGCGTATTACGACGACGCCGACGTCCGCGGGACCGTCGCCCACAAGAACCGGCTGTCGCGGCAGCGGTCGGACCGCGTCGCATCTTCGCAGCGCGACGTCGGCCGCGTCGCGGCCTCGATGCCATTCGAGGAGGTGACGTTGAAGTTCGACGACGTCAGCTACTACGTGCCTCAAAAGAAGAAGAAGAAGAAGCAGAAAGGTGCGACCACCGCCGAGGAACTCCGGCTCCTGGATGGAGTGTCGGCCTACTCCAAGCCCGGGGAGATGACGGCGCTGATGGGGTCCTCCGGCGCGGGAAAAACGACTCTCCTCGACTGCGTTGCGGGCAGGAAAACGGGCGGTCGGACGACGGGTCGGATTTACCTCAACGACGAGCCCAAGCGCCAGACGAAATGGCTCCGGATCTCGGGGTACGTCGAGCAGCTCGACGTCCATTCCCCCGGAACCACGGTCCGCGAAGCCGTCGATTTCTCCGCGAATCTCCGTCTCGTCGAATCTTCCGCCGCGAAGCGCCGCGCCTACTGCGACGCCGTGATGTCGATGCTCGAGCTCACGCCGATCTCCGATCGCGTCGTCGGCCACACGGCGACCGGCGGCATCACGTTTGAGCAGCGCAAGCGCTTGACCCTGGCGATCGAGATGGCTGCAAACCCGAGCATTCTCTTTCTCGACGAACCGACGTCGGGCCTCGATTCGCGCGCGGCGCTCGTCGTCGTCCGCGCCGTCAAGAACGTCGCCCTCACGCGCCGCACGGTCGTCTGCACGGTGCACCAGCCCTCCTACGCCCTCTTCCAAACCTTCGACCGTCTTTTGCTTCTGAAAACGGGAGGAAAAACGGTGTATTTTGGCGATCTGAACGACCTCGTCGCCTACCTTCAGACGGCAGCCCGAACCCTCGGCAGCTCGCTGAAACCCCTCGGCAAGGGCGAGAACCCCGCGACCTGGATGCTCTCGGCAGCCAACGACCCGCACTGCGACTTCGCCGCCTACTACAACAACTCCGACCTCAAAAAGAGCTATTACTCTCCTACCGTCGAAGAAGAAGAAGAAGAAAAAACGGGCGAAAGACGCCGCTTCGTCGTCGAGCCTACCGATCTCGAGGCGCCATTGCTGCTGTCGCGCGATGATACTACTCCTGTTGTGGACAAGTACGCCACGACCTCGTCGCAGCAATTCTACTTCCTCGCCAAGAAGCTCAGGCTCGCGTACTGGCGCTCGCCAACCTACAACGTCTCTAGAGCGATGGTCTCGGTCGTTGTCGCCCTCATCTTTGGGTCGTGCTTCATGGGCTCCGTCGACGACGTCAACGATGCGATCGGACGCTCTGGCCTCTTCTTTGTTTCGACCTTCTTCATGGGCTTGATCTTCATGAACACGACCATGCCCGTCATCGCCGCCGAGCGCGCCGCGTTCTACAGGGAGCAAGCCAGTTCCATGTACCGCCCGCATATCTATAGCATCGCCTTCTTCCTCGCCGAGCTCCCCTACCTCGTCTTCTTCTCCTTTCTCTTCGTCTCGGTCCTCTACGGTCTCGTCGACATGTACGGCGGCGCTGCCAAATTCTTTTGGTATCTTGCCTTCTACCTCCTCTTCGTCTCCGTCTTCTGCTTCTTCGGCCAGCTTCTCGTCGTCTGCCTCCCCGACGTCGCGACCGCCCAAGCCTGCGGCCCGCCGATCTCCTCCCTCTTCAGTTTGTTCAGCGGCTACGTCATCGCCCCAAACCACATCCCGAAAGCCTGGCTCTTCATGCACTACATCTCCCCCGTCCACTACGTCCTCGAGGGCATGGTTGCCACCCAGTTCCACGACGTCTCAAAAGAAGTCCTCACCGGCCTCAAGTACGTCGACGGCTACCCCACGCCCTGGTACGTCACCCTCCAGCGCTACATGAGCGGCCACTACAAACACTCCAACTTCGGCGGCTATTTCGTCTACTCCCACCGCTTCCTCGACCTCGGCGTCCTCCTCGGCCTCGCGGTCGCCTTCCGCATCATCACCACCCTCGCCCTCGTCTTTCTCCGCTACGAAACCCGATAGTTTTATATTCTATTGAAGATAATATTTATCTTCTATATGTGCCACAACACAAGAAGATGGATGGATGTTGTTCGCAAATGCAAGAATTCTCGTGACGTCAGGAACCGTCGCGGAAACGGTCGTGTCGTGCAGTCCGTTGTTGTTCTTATAATAAGAGAGCCGTTAGAGTTAAAACAAAGAAGTAGTCTCGATGGCCTGTGAGTGGCGCGTCTTGCGATTGTGTGTGACCCGACCGTCCGCAGGCAACGCGTTGTGCTGCTGCTTCTCCGGCGAGCCGTTGACGAGCGATGACACGAAAGGGCGGCGCGGGGAAATGTACGCCAAGTACGTGAACTACACGGAAAAATTCCAAATCTCGATGGGCGACGCGCCCTGTAAAGCGTGCCCCTGCTGCTGCATCGGCGGGTGCCCGCTGACCTTCGTGTGCGCGCAGCACCACATGCGGTACAAGGTGTTGAACCACGTCGCGCCCGGGAGTGGATGGGACAACTACATCTGCTGCCAGGGGTACTTCCCGGCGTGTTGTTGCTTCAATCCGGGCGCGTGCTGCGAGAAGGAACTCCCGCGCACCTGCATGTGCTGCGAAGTCTGCTGCTGCCCGGGCCTCGCGGTCTCCTCGACGAGGTTCGTCATGATGGACCACTACCGCTTTACCCCCGACGAATGCGACAACCGCCTCATCCGCTTCAATAATTGTATCCAGCTCCTCTCGTGTATCTGCCACATCCTCGCCATCTTCAACCGCGAGTTCCGCGAGTGCGCCCAGATCATCGACCTCATCGCCGACATCGTCTTCTTCTCCACGGCTGGCTGCATGACTGCCCAGGTCGACTACGAGATCAAGTACCGCGACTCTCTGACCGGACCAGTCCCCATCTCCAACCCTGCCGACCCGACCGCCCCTCCGACGGCCACCGTCGTCGCCGTCAACCCCCCGCCCCCCAAGTATCCCGGCGCCCCCCCCGTGGCCGACGACATCGACCGCTAAGTCCCCCGACGACGACGACGACGACGACGACGTCGTCTTCCTCCCTCTTCTTCTCTCGCCGCCAAGTTCCTTTCTCTGTTGTTCTTCTCTTCTGGTCTCGTCGTCAGTCATTAAGAGCCGTTGCCAACAGTCCTAATAAATAAATAAATAAATAAATAAATAAATAAATAATACCAGATTTCACCACACACACGGGAGGATTTTTTCCTCTCCTCTGTGTACACAGAAGAAGAATAAATAACAACTACTTAAATGTGTTGATCTAAGCTGGTGGTGGTGGTGGTGGTGGTGGTTTCTCGCCATTGGGAGACTCGACGGCCCAGAGACCATCTTCGGAGGTGGTCCGGTGTTGGCGCAGCGCAAGTCTCGGGTCGTCGTCGCAGAAGATCACGACGTCGTCTTCTTCGCTCGCCACTTCCTCTTCGCGATTTCCATCTTGCGACGATGATGACGACTTTCTTTTCGTACACAAGTCGAGGAGTCTTGTTCGCGCGGAGTCGAGGGCGCGCGCCCCAAAGGCGCCGACCAAGATAGCTCGGACGGCGACGAAGAAGGCGGCAAAGTAGATTGCGACGAGGAGCGCCGCGAAGGCGTCCGAGGAAAAGAAGGATTCGTTCGACTCGAGTTCTTTTGCCACAAAGACGAGGAGAGAGGCGAGGAAGAGGATGACGACCTGGAGTTGGGCGACCTCGGAGACGACGTTGTCGTCGGACGAAACGAATGGCCGCGAGTAGGAGTAAACCATCTGGGAGGCGGTCGCGCCGACGAGGCCGACGGCGATTTGCGCGGCCGAGCCCGGAGAGAAGAGGGCGAGGCATCCCGAGAGGAAGATGCGGCGCAGCGCGTCGAAGAGAGGAAACAGGTACATCTTCGGCCAGTATTCGTCGATCAAAAATCCGAGGGACCGGATATCGCCGCCGCGGAGCTTTAGCTTTTCCTCTTCTCGAACCGCGACTTGGTGGCGCCTCTCCTCCCCATGTGGTGGCGTTTTGGAAGATTCCTCTTCCACCTCGGGGTTGATTCTCGCCCGCGCCCTCCAGAGCACGACAAACCACAACGTCGGGACGCCGATCGGCCAGACGGCAACGACCGAGAGCACGACCGAGAGCCAGCGTCGGTAGCGGCGTCCGCGACACCGAATCAGAGGGTCCACAACCATGACTTTGAGCGTGGTGCCGTCGCCACTGTCGTACTTGGTGCACGAAAAGTACTGGAAGGCGGTGGCGGAGCACTGCGGCAGAAGCACGAAGGTCAGCACCAACGAGCCGTACGCGACTTCCTCTCGCGGCCACTTTCGGCGCCGCGCCGCGTACGCGGCACCAACGACGACGATTAAAAACGCAACAACAAACGGAAACGCCAGCGTCTGGAGGACGAGGCGTTGGTAGTACGACGTTCGCGCGACGACGCAGTCCAAGGCCGCGAATTCGACCAAATCGAGGTTGAAAACGGACGTGATTTTGAGGGCGCGGTCAAAGGTGCGCGGGAACCTGACTTGCGGCAAGGTAACCGGCACGCTGTTCATGATCTGCCAGGCGCTCGCGACGATCTTGAACTTGACGACGAACGACCTGCCGACGGCCTCTCGGCGGCGGCGGCGATCGTCGGCGCTCGCCTCCGCGACGATCGCGACCGCGTGCTCAATTTTTGAGGCGCCCAACAACTTCTGGGTGTCGACGAGCGCGGTGACGAGATAGGATCCAAGTCTCCAGAAACCGAGCTGCTTGAGGATCCACGTCACCAAACTCCCAAAGACCAAAGCGACGACGATCAGCCCGAAAACGTCGCGGCCGCCCGCGACGCACCGGCGACACCGGTTCCGCGCGCGGTCTATGGCAAACCCCGACGCGCACGCGGCGCACAACGCGCCCTTGTGTCCCGCCGCGCACAGGCTTCGTCCCGCGGTGGTGGTGGTGTTTTTTTCAGAGATAAAACCCGAGCCGACGCAGCTGTCGTCGAGCTCGCATTCGTAGGCTTTCGCCGCGGAAGACGTCGCTCGCCACCAGCCTCTTTTGATGGGGAGGTGCCGCAAGTCGATTCCCGGGCGATTGCACTCGTGGCCGTCGCCGCACTCGTAGCAGCACTCTGGCCACCGCGCCGCCGCCGAGACGTTGGTGGGGGGGCACCGAAAAGAGTCGTAGTAAAAAGACGCGTCGCAGGCGTCGCAGGAAACTGCCCCAACGCCGGAGGTTGTGGTGGGGGGTGGGCAAATCTCGCACGAGCTCGATCCCGCGGATTGCTGGAACGTTCCCGCGGGACACGGCGCGCATTCGACGGCGCCCGCGCCCAACGAGACGGTCCCGGCCGGGCACGACGCGGGCTCTCTCGCGCCGCTCGCGTTGACGAAGGTTCCTGGCGGCGCGACGAAGCACGCGGTTTCCCCCGCATCTCCCTGGTAGCGACCCGGGTCGCACGACGCGCAAACAGAAGCGCCGCCGACCGACGTCGATCCCGCCGGGCAAACGACCGGTTCGGTCGCTCCGGCGTCGCGGACGAATTTCCCCGGCTCGGCGGTCGTGCAGAACAAAGCCCCCTCGAGGCTCGCGTAAGTGCCCGGCGGACAGAAATCGCACGCCGCCGAGCCGACCGTGTCCGCAAATTTACCCGGTGCGCAAAGAACGCAATCCTCGACCGAATCTTTCGGGTGGTGGTCCTCTTCTTCCGAAAATGGGAGGAAACGCCCGACCGGGCACTCGGCGCAAGAAAAAAGCCCGATTCTCTTGTAGCTGTCGAGGTCGAGCTGCGCGTATCGTCCGGGACCGCACGCGCTGCAGCTCGGGGGACAGCGCGCGCCATCGTTATCGCACGTCGGATCGTTCTGATCGATGGACCTGTTGTTGACGTCTACGAAGGCGGACCCGTGCTCGAGGCCGTCGACGCTGTAGGTTCCCGGCCCGCAGGGAAATGTGTAGGGCCTCGCGACGACCGTGCCCGTCGACGTCGGCGTGAGGAAAGGCGACGCCGCGCCGTCGTCGTTGGCCAAATACAAAAAAGCCGAGCACGACGACGCGACGTCGAAGGTCTGGTCGATTCGCGCGTAGTTGCGAGCGGCGTAGATCGTGCTGAAGGACACGCACGCGATCGTCTGATTGAAACTGTCTCTGTTCGTCGCGATCCTATTCTTGTAGAGCTGAATTATTCCGTTGTCAGAAACGGCGAGGGCCGACCCGCGGATGGTCGCCAGGTTTCGGAGGATTCGAGATTCGCGAACGAAGACGCGGCTGCTGCCTTCGGCGAAGAGAGCCCCGCCCCACCACGCGCTGTTACCGGTGAGGTTGCAGGCATCGCACTCAAAACTCGACGTTGCGAAAACGATGTCTTCGCCGACCGTCGCGATAACGTAATCGCTCGTTTCGAAGCGCAGCGCGACCGCGCCGCCGGCTCCGCTCGCTTCGTTACCCTCCCACGCGCACCGCTCGCCCTTGAAACTCCCGCCCAACGACACCAATACCCCCGCGCCGTTGAAGGCGCCGTTATCGACCCACCGACATTCTGAAGCTTGAAACGAGGCGTTGAACACGTCGACGCCGCCGCCGCCGACGAAGGCGGCGTTCGCGGTCGCGGCGCCGTCGACCCAATAAACGTCGGCGAGGTCGTTCGCGAAAAAGCCGCCACCCCCTTCTCCGGCGACATTGTAAAGTGTCTCGCAGCGATCTGTGGCGCGCCACGACCCGCCAGAAACGTACGCGCCGCCGCCGTAAAAGGATGCGCTGTTGTTTGCCAGGATTGTCCTCGCCGTCTCGATTTCCGACGACGAACTCGCGATACCGCCGCCGAAACCGGCCGCCGCATTACCCGAGATGTTGCACTCGAATAGCTGCCATAAACTGCCTTCGAGCAAGTACAAAGCGCCACCACCTAATAAGTCTTCGTCGTCCAATGATGATGATGATGATGATGATGCGACGTTCCTCGAGAAAAGCGAGTTTGTCGCTCGGACGGCGGTCCCGACGTTGGTGACGACCGCCCCTCCATAAGGCGCGGTGTTGCGCTCCATCGTGACCCCATGCATCGACAACACAACCGACTCGGATATGCCGAGGCTTCCGGCGAACTCCGCCGCCGCGTTGTCGGCAAAGGTCGAGTTCGAAATATCTGCCGAGCTGTCGACGACGTAAGCGGCTCCGCCCGTAGAGTAGGCGTAGTTGTACTGGAGCCAGCACGACCGCGCCGCGAATACCGAACCCTTCCAGACCTCGATGGCTCCGCCCCTGAAGAAGGCAACGTTGCTGTAGAAATGCGTGTCGGTCGCCCTCAAGACGCCCGCGTTCGCGTAAACAGCGCCGCCGTAGTTGGCGTAGTTGGCGACGAAAACGCAGTCCCTCAAAACCACCTCGCCCCCATCGACCCACAAGCCGCCACCCTCGGTATCGTAGCCGCGCTGGATCTGGACACGCTCCAACACGAGAGATTTGCTGGTCCAGAAGACGCGAAACGCGTACGCGGCGTCGAGGACGGCCCGCGTGTCCTCGACGAATGCTCCTCCAGCAATTCTCGTGTCGTGGTAGAGGTCTATGGGGGCGCCGAGCGAGATGAAGTGCGAGGTGATGAAAATCTCCGCCGCAAACGCGTCGACCGCTGCCTGGAGTTCGTCGAAGGTCGTCACTCGTCTCGCGACGGTCGTCGGCCAAGCCGAGAGCGCGGGTGCTGCGGTCGGAGATTTCGAGACACTCGGCGCCACCGACGGCGCGAATCCTACCGCACGCACCCTGTCGATCGCAATGTCCGAGGCCCAACACGCTCCTACGCGACCCACAAATCTCACCAACCCCGGGGGGGACACCCGCACCACCGCCTGCAGCCACTCGTCGCCCTGCGAACCGCTTCGTTCCCACACCGCTTCGCCCCCAACCTCCACCGCGAGTTCCCCAACTCCGTCGTCGACGAGATAGCAGTCCGTCTCGGGGTCGAGCCGCCGCGCCCCGCGGTCGTTCATGTGATACCAAAACGACATCCAGCCACCCGCGCTTCTCGCCTCGAGCACGAAAGGTCCCGAGTAGGGGTCGCGGCCGCTAGCTTCGACGTACGCGAATGACCCTCCGCCAACCGGACCCGTCCCGGCGGAGGGCGTCGAAGAGGATCCGAGACTCCAGTTGAGACCGCGTCGTTTCCACCAACAAAAGTCCTCGTCGAAGTCGCAATCTATTGGAGGCGCGACGATTTCCTCGACCGTCGACTCTTTCACCCAAAACGAAACCGTCGCCGGCGCGCCGCCGGCGAGGCTGTCGAGTCGCCAAGACACTTCCGAGGGAAACAGGCCCTCCACCACACCAATCTCGTAAGAAGATGCGTCCGCAAAACACACCTCGTCAACACCGCTCTCTCCTGATTCCAGAGAACCGGACATCGACACGGCTCCACCCGCTCGAATCTCGTACGACGCACCCTGCCACCCATCACCCCCCGCGTCGAACATCTCCATCAAAAAGCACGATTCATTCTTGTTCCCGCGCACGACCACCATGATCATCATCATCATCGTCGTCGTCGTCGTCAGACACGCGACCATCATCTCTGTCGTCAGAACGAAAATTCGGTAGTGGCAGATGATGTCATCGCCTTGCCAGGATTGTGCCGACAATTTATGATGACGCGTCAGGCTTTGGTGGTTGTTGTTGTGGTCTCGTGCATCGTTGCTCGTGTTCGCGCGGCGGCCCCATCTCATCATCTTGGGTTGACAATTTGGAGTGGACATTTGTTGTTGTCGCATGAGTAATCGTACGGACCCCTAAGTGCGTTTTGGCGCCACACGTAGTAATGAATGAAATGAATGTTTGGGAAGTCTCATTCCTTTCTTAAGAGAAAATCACGCTCTTCGGGGTTCATCGTATATCCGTCCAGCGTGAGCGGTCCCCTCGCTGGCGAGCTCTAAGGTCGCGGATCTCGCTCTAACCGTCGACGGATATTATTGCGCCGAGCCTCCGCAGACGATACTATTCAGCGAGCAAGCAAAGCATATGGCGGCGGCGGCGGCGGCGGCGGCTTTGTCCGCGCGAGGTCGACAAACCGCTTTTGGTAGATTGTACTCTAGTGTAGGCGCAGCCGACGTCGGCGAATAGGAATTATGGGGCGGTCGGCGGGCAGGCATTCTCGTTTTGGTCATTAAGAATTCTGCCCGCGCTCATCGATCGATCGAGAGAGAGAGAGAGATTACGGACGGGAGTAAGAGTAGTATTAATTTGGGGCTGGTTGCTGCGCGACGAGACCGCGAGTTCGCTTTAGAGCAGGCCTCGCACCGGTGGGTCCACGAGTTACCCACCAGCACCATAATGTGGCAGTCGCCGTATGTAAAAGGGATGTATAAAGCGAAGAAGAGCGGCCCGACCGGCGGAGGAGCCTAGGGTTGTGTCGAGTCGAGTCGAATGCGCGCGCGCTATGAACGTAAGGGAAGGAAGGAGAAGAGCAAGGGTGACAAGTACCTAGGGTCCGCCGGAGAGCTTGTTGCCGGTGCCAGAGAAGGCGGGTTTGGCGTTTTTGGCCCACTTGGAGGCGGCGGGCTTGAACTTAGGCGCAGGTTTCGGAGGCATAGCCTTCGGCGCCGAGCCGGAGGCCGTCATGCCGGCCGAGTCGAAGTTGGGCTTGGGGGGGGGTGGCTTTTTGGTCGGCAGGGGCTGGAGCTTTGCCGCCTGAGCGTCCTTGAGATCCTTGCCGTCGAGACGTTGGCCGCTCCCCTGAAAGGCCTGGAATACCTCTTCCTCTTCCTCTCGTCGCGCCTTCTGGGGCTCGGGGACCTCGGGCCCGCGCTGGGGAGGCGGGGGCTCGCGGTACCCGACGGGAGCGTCGAAGTCAACGTTGCAATCCGTCTCTATAATGCAGGCCGCGTCGCCGGGACGAACCTCCTGAACCTCCAAGAAGTACCGTCGGCCGTTGTAGGGCAAACAGATCTGGTCCCCGACGGTCACGCAGGAAAATGTCCGGAGCTGGCGCTCGAGAACGGCGCGCGGATTCGATATGTCGAGGAAGTCCGCGCTCTGCGGCTTAAATTTCACGAACGTCGCCTTGGGCAGCGACACGTTTTTCACGTGGACGAGGCCACCTTCCTCCAGCATCAGGTTCTGGAGCATCCAAAATGGCAGGTAGCAATTCCCCTCGGGAGCGGTGAATTCCATCACGCCGCAGTGCGTACGCCCGCGGGCGGAACGCAGCTCGAAGAGCATCGGATACTCGATCTGGAGTCGCGCGAGCTGCTCGAACGCCGACGACGGCAGCAGAATCTTGTCGCCCTCCTCCAGCTGCGGCTTGTCGGCGAACGCCCCGCTAAAGCAGTGGTACTGCTCGTCGAACGTCTCGCCGAGGTGCGCGCCGAAGAGCATCTCGATATTATTACAACCCTTACCCCTTTCAGAATGCTTTTCCTAAACCTTTTCACGCGCATTTCACATCTAATTCGCCAAGGGACTTGGAAGTGCGGCAAGTCTATATAGTGCAGGAGATGCACCACTACATGCTATGTGACGACGACCTTTTTTGTCCTTTTGTCCTTTGGAATGATACGAAAAAACCTTCTTCTGCTCGAATTCTCGGCGCTAGCCGCCGTGCGCAGGACTGGAGCGAGCGACGATCGACCACGGGTATTCGTTTATTGCCTCGCGCACCATCACGCCTTTTCTTTCTTTCTTTCTTCTTTCTTCTTTCTTTCTTCTCTTTCTTTCTTTTCTTTCTTTCTTCATGAGGCAGCATCATCTCCCGAAACGAGTTGTTTGTGCTGTCCAAAAAAAAGTAAGGTTGTGACGGATCAGCAGGTGGATATTCGCCGCCCTGGCCCTGAGCCCTGAGCGCTGAGCTCTGGGCCCTGTGAGCCCTGACTAGTAAGTGATGGCGGTATATAAATGTTTATTTTTTGATATTGTGGCAGAAAGAAGGGGTGCGTTCTCGGCCAATGATGATGCGGTGGTGGGCGTTGGTCGTCGGCTTCGCCGCTGCGGGGGAGGAGTCAAAGGAGTGGCGGGAGATCGTGCGGTCGGCCGCACGCGGAAGTTTAGGCGTGGGGTGCAGCAACAACGGGGCTCCGACGGCGCGCGAGGCGATGGCGATGGAGGCACTGGTTTTAAAGGCTGCAACCGCTCTGGGTTCGGGTACGGCGGCAAGCCCGCGGTACTGGGCTGGGGGACGCGGGCTGAACGCGCTGGAGGTCGTGGGGCTCGGGATCGACGAGACCGAGGAAGACATTTTGGTGTCGTCGCGGGCGACGTTTGCGGAGGCGGTCGCTCGCGCGCCGACGCGGTCGGGACCGTCTCGTCGGTAGTGGAAGAATCGTCGTTACGGGCGCGACGCCCGCTGAGGGCGCGGCCTGCGTGCGGCGTCTGCTCGCACAATTCAAGTTCGAAGAAGAAGAAGAAGAAGAAGAAAGGTGCGGGGGGCGACGGCTCTCCGACGAGTCACCACCACCACCACCACCACCACGAGCTCGTCAGCTCAAGCAGGTCGGGACGACGTTCTACGACGACGACAGCACCGACTGGTGCTATAGGAGTCCCGCCGTGTCGTGCTCGGCAGGGACGTACTCGAGCGACGGCACGATTACCACGGGATCCTGCGACGACCTGGCGACGGATACTGTACGGACGAACGTGTCCCGCCGGAAAGTACTCGTCGTCGGGCGACGAATGCCGTCTTGTCGCAAGGGGGGGATGCCGCTTCAAATGGCGCATCCGAGTGCAAGGAAAACAAACATAAACGCACCTCCACAATCGACCCACGGAACGACTCACATCCACCCCCCAAACAAACATACGACCATTACGACGAAACCCACACCCTTCTTAGAATACCCTGACATCAATCCAATAACTAACGATACCCACCCAACCGCCCCGCCCAGTGCCACCACCAAACAGCACACACAAACAAGACAGCTAACAAGCAGGCAGAAAAACACTAAGACTACAACACACTAACAAAACAAAAAAAAAAAAGAAAAAATAAGAACAGAGAAGAAAAAAAAAAAAAGAAGACACAAAAACAAGAAAAACAAAACAACACCCCAGAAGCCGATCACAAAAGATCAAAACAAGCAAAAAGAACCAAAAAAAATCCAAAAAATAAATATAAAAAAACAAAAAAGAAGGAAAGAAATTTAAGAAAAAAAAAAAAAAAAAAAAAACAGAGAGAAGAGAAACAAACCACAGAAAATCAAAAAACCAAAAAAAAACACAAAGAACCATATAAAAAAACGAGAAAGAAAGATAAAACAACATCAAAGAAAAAAGAAAATGAAAAAAAAACGAAAACCAAAAAAAAAAACAAACAAAAGAAGAATGCAGATAGAAAAACAAAAACACAAAATAAAACCACAAAAAAAATAAAACAAAACAAACAAACAACCACACAAGTAACAGAAGCAACAAAAACAAACAAAATAAAAAACAGACAACACAACCCAAAAAAATAAAAAAACGGCCAGCAAGCACAAGCACACCACACACACAAACCCCACCCCAATCACAACAAAAAAACAATTATCACCCACACCCCACCACATCCATATATCCCCCCACACATCCCCACCCCCCCCCCCCACCCCCCACCACGACCCCCCCCTCCACCACGCCCAACCCAAACCCCCCCCCCACCAAACCCCCCCCCCAAGCCCCAGCCCCCCCCCCCCCCCCCACACCCACCCCCCCCCCCCCCCCCCCCCACCCCCCCGCCCCCCACCCCCCCCCTCCCCCCCAACCCCCCCCCCCCCACCCACCCCCCCCCCCCCCCCCCCCCCCACCCCCACCCCCACCCCCCTCCTGCCCCCCTCCCACCACCCCCCCCCCCCCCCCCCCCCCTCCCCCACACCCCCCCCCCCCCCCCCCCCCCCCCCACCCCCCCCCCCCTCCCCCCCCCCCCCCCCCCCCCCCCCCCCCCCCCCCCCCCCCCCCCCCCCCCCCCGCCCCCCCCCCCCCCCCCCCCCCCCCCCCCCCCCCCCCCCCCTCCCCCCCCCCCCCCCCCCCCCCCCCACCCCCCCGACCCCCTCCCCACCCCCCCCTCCCCCCCCCCCCACCCCCCCCCCCCCCCCCCCCCCCGCCCACCCCCCCCCCCCCCCCCCCCCACCCCCCCCCCCCCCCCCCTCCACCCCCCCCCCCCACCCCCCCCCCCCCCCCCCCCCTCCCACCCACCCCCCCCCCCCCCCCCCCCCCCCCCCCCCCCCCCCCCCCCCCCCCCTCTCCCCCCCCCCGCCCCCCCCCCCCCCCCCCCCACCCCCCCCCTCCCAGCCCCCTCCCAACCACCCCCCCGCCCCCTCCCCCCCCCCCACCCCCCCCCCCCCCCCCCCCCCCCCCCCCCCCCCCCTCCACCCCCACCCCCCCAACCCCACCCCCCGCCCCCACCCGCCCCCCCCCCCCCCCCCCACCCCCCCACACCCACCCCCCCCCTCCCCCCCCCCCCCTCACCCCCGGAAAGTACTCGTAGATCGGTCGCCACCGAAGCAGTATTGCTCGCAAAGGGAATATGCCGCTTCAAATGGCGCACCGAGTGCGAGGAATGGTCGGAGGGGTCAGGAAGATTACGCGTCTAACGGAAGGGAGGGATGGTGCACGGAGTCGGCTGCCGGCATTACGCCCCGATTCTACAGACGATTCCGACGGCGTACCGGCGCAAACGGGGGCGAGGCGGTGCTATCTACTCGGTGAGGCTGTCTCCTGGCGAA